>JAPWTK010000945.1:0-119460 GCA_029963805.1 Aromia moschata
ACTCGTATACCTCCCATATATATACTAAATATCAAATTTTCTTTATCTGGCACATTTATACAGCTCTTGGTTTATATACTTACTTGTAGTTTTTTTTTAAATACACCATTAAGTAAATCGTATCTAAACGGAACTACACTATAAACGAAAACAATGGCGATACGGTTTGTAGAACTTTAAAAATTAGTAACGTTACCATATAATATTATATAATATCACGGTATGATCATGATCTGTAACTACAGGCAGAATATTCCGAATGTATTATTATACTAGAAAAAAATAGGTCTAGTTGAAAGACTTGCGTCGTTCTACTACTGGTCTCTCTTAAGTCTTCTTTATCTGCTCCCCCTTATGTACTCTACATTCTTCTACATATTTATTAGTAGCAGAATGTAATTTTATATTAGAAGCATTTTATATTACTGTAAACAGTATTATTGTTACGAGGATACAATAATGTTTTGATTACATACCTTAATGTTAATTTTCTTTTAAAAGTGCTGAAGTGAATTTCGATTTTTTTATTCTATTGGTGTTCACGGTTGATGTTGAACCTAAAATCTGTGGGAGTGTAATACGAGGCGTCTCAATGAAGTAATGAGATTTTTTTTTTTTTTTTATTCGAATAGAATTACAATTCAGGATTGTCTCCTTCAAAATAACTTCCTTGGGAAGGTCATACAGCACTGGAGACGGTTGTTCCATTTCTCACAGCAGTGCTAGAACTCATATACTGGAATAGCCTGAATAGTATGCATTTGATCTTCGACTTGCTCATTTTTTGGGTCTTGGAGAGCTTGACGTGTGCCATGCCATGCTTTGGCGCGTGGTTTCCGGGTCGTCCTCAAACGCCCACGTCTCATCACCAGTAATGACACGTTCCATAAAATGGGGATCATTTTCAATCGATTCCAAAAGTCAAGACACCTTTCTCCCTGATGTCCTTTTGTTCCCGCGAAAGGTTTTTTGGAACTATTTTTGCGCATATTTGTTTCATTCTCATTATCCAATTCGTTAGTCAAAATCTGATGAACATTGGTGTGATTCAAATTGAATTCTTCCCCGATCATTCTTATGTCAACCGACGATGTAAACACACAAGATCCCGTATTCTACTCTCTTCCTTCTGAGAATGCCTAAAACCACCGAAAAAACTGGGCTCTTAGAAAACACTCCGTAGGCTGAAGTTTTGCAGAAGTATCCGTCGAGTATCCGTTGCTCGAAATTAAAGTCACTCATTTTTAAAACGCACGAGAAAAAAAAACAGTTTACGAAAACAGTCACAAAGAACAAACAAATGACTCTAATAAGCCCTATCTACCGCCGTTCCAAGTTCCGTCTCCACAGTGTTACTAGATCGCGCGCTATGTTGCCAGTCTCATTACTTAATTTACACACCTCGTATGTAATTATCTTCACATAATTACATACGAGGTGTATAATAGGTACATAATAAGGAATATAATTCATAATATTCCAGACATCATAGGCGATAGATTTGGAGGTCTTGGTCACCACGATATCAACGTCTTCTCAGTCATGCGAAAAAAATAACACTCATTTCTTGTTTCCATTGTAACCATAATCCGCATCACTAAAATATTCAGCGATCAACAGTAAGTTGATGACAATAAGAAAATAGTCAAAAAGACCAATGTACCATTTACATTTTGCATACTGATTGGCCTTTTATACCAGTCAACCCATGCACCAGCGAACTTGGTGTTCTGTGTTCTTTCACTGTCATATATTCATTTCTTAATCACGTCTTTTTTGTCCTATGTCTGACAATTTACCGTAGTAGATGGTATATCTATCCTATGACATTTCTCATTTTTATTATTACTCAATTATATCGGCAATTTTAGGATGTGACGTTACTACCTCCCAGAAGTTACCTACTCCTTAAAAAAATTGTAAGAAGTATTAACCTTATGCCTGAAAACCTATGCACCTCAAAATAAACCCAATTCAAAAGCTAAAACACTAGGTATTACACTAGAGAAGAATAAATCACTAGGTAATTACATCACTACTGCTATACCAATTAATATCGCATCAATTAAAATTGGACAAAAGAGAGTACTAGAAAAGCAATTCCAAATTTGTAACCATTTTAACGAAAATAAATTCGACTATACTCGGTAAATATAAACTGCTGTTCTATTTTCTAAGTCGTATGGTAGTACCTACATAAATAAATTATTTGTAATCTCAACGGAAACGCATTGCTTTATTGCAGCTATGGCATCGGTACCAGCTGGGCAACAGATGATGATATATGTACATGTTTTTACTGATTCAATGATTTCAACTTGTGTGTCACAGACGTTAAGATGACAGCAATAAATTTGCATAAAACGAACTGAAACAAAAATTGTGAAACAGATGCGATCACCAGGTTTACTACGACCTAAATACATATAAATTGCATAAAACTGGACAGCGAAATATATGAAATAATAATCAATGTAGATACTATATGCAACATATAATAAACATTATACATATATACATGAAATTTAAATTTTAAAGGTTTAATTACTTTCTACCCGGTTTAGAGCTAAATAATGCAATAAAATAGGTACACTAAAAGAACCACTTATGTACCTACATGGTTATTGTCTTATCTTGAGCCCCATTTTATTCGTAAACGGCTACAGCGTATTGTATTCTGCAAAAATTATTATATTCCTACCATCTGAGACTAGTTACCACCTCGATACCTACTCGGCCGGAGATTTTAGATGCATGGGGGGGGGGGGGGGCAAAATTGAACTTAGTAAAAACATAATTGTATTATTTTTTCGATAACCAATCATTAAATTGACAAAAAATACTCTTTCCTCTTTTTACTCGGTGGTGGAGATGAGTTTGACATTTTATTTAAAATACTATGAAACAATGTAATAATCAGTTTTTTCGTATTAAAAAAATCGAAGAATGTGACAGGTGGCAGTTGCAACCTAAAATGAAATGATTTGAACGCCCTAGTGCTAAATAAAGACGTGTTTCTAAAACACAGTTGGTCAGCAGCGCCATCTGTTATTTGTGAACATTAATTAATTAGGCTACTTTGATTTTCATTCTCTATATCATTTTACACATGCTCTAACATGAGACATATATACCTACTTGCTTAGGTTAATGCTGGATATAAAATTTAAAATACGTGAATATTTTTAAAATCATCGTTTAGATTGGTTGGGCTGGAGAAATTGGAAGTACCATCTGAGACCGAAGATTGTATCCGAAAACCGGAGAGGTGGTAACTCTATCTGAGACTAGAATTTGGTATGTATCAAAGAAAGAAAACTGCACCATGACGACGCCAGGCTTCGCGACGCTTCGAGCATTTTTTTCCAGAATATACATCGTTTTATGATATCAGGTTTGTGAGTTCTGAAAGAGTTTCCAAATACCATTTTTTCATATTTTCATTTTTGGAAAATTTTACTCAACACGTTTGATTTAACCTTGAGAAGCAATGTTTTGATTAAAACAATTGCAAACATACCTAATTACCTAAAATTCGCAAATGGCTCCAAAATTAATTTACTGATAATCACATCATTAACCATGACATATTTCGCTAGTAGTAAGTAGACAATCCATACATGTAGTTAAAGTTCACTGGCAAAAATGATGTGGCAAAAAAATGTGTGAGAAATTGTACTCGCATCACAGAGATTTAGAATAGACTAGATGGAATGCGTATATTTTCACATTAGCGCACCTAATATTAAGCAGCCATATTGGTGTAACCGTAGACGAAGCAGGATTTTTTTTATTTCACTTGGTTTCGTATGATAAATTTAACGTTTCAAAGCAGGCTTTGAAAATATTTGAATAATTGTTAACTGTTTTATTTTGACAGTTTATAAAGTTATCAATTTGTATTAAAACTTAAATTTGCTTCGAACAAAAGTTGTATTAATAATGAATAACGACAATTTTTCAAATGTAGAAAAGTTAGATATGCTCCTAATTTATGGGGAATGTAGGAAAAAATAGGCGTGATGCGTTACGTGTTTATGGAGAGAGATATCCTGACATACGTATGCCAAGTGATATGTATTTTACCCGTTTGGCTTCAAATTTAGCCACATGTGGGGCATTCTAAAAAAAACTGTTTGTAAAGGAAAGACTGCTACTGACGAAGAGCAGTGTTGTTGTTTTGGGAAGTGGGTTTAATGATCCACATATTTCAATTCGACAAATTCTATCAGAATGCGATATTTCTCGTTCTTCTATTCAGCGAATTCTAAAATCCGCCAAAATACGACCTTTTAAAATACACCTGCATCAAGGATTAGAAACAGGAGATTATGAGAGAAGAATGGCGTTTCTTGCATGGCTAGCGACTGCTCATGAAGACGGCAATATTAGCTCAATATTATGGACAGATGAAAGCCGTTTCCGTAATAATGGAACTATAAATCGGCACAATTGTCATTATTGGTCTGAGGATAATCCTCATTGGATGAGAGAGACTAATTTTCAAAGAATTTGGGGAATTAATGTGTGGTGTGGCATGATCGATGGGTACATTATTGGACCAAAGTTTTTTGGAGGAACATTAACTGGTGAAGTATATTTCAATATATATTACAATATTAATATTAGGCTCTATGTAAAGAACTTTAGGTGTAAAGTTAGATGCTCCAAATTTCAAATTTATATATCTTATTAATTAACGGAGACATGCCATTGGAACAATACAACTGAGACACCCGGTATAATTTGTCGTTTGCGCTAAAAATCAATGGAAGGATCGATTTTTAAACTCAAGATCCAAAAACTAGAAACTTGGAGCTTCAGTTTTATTTTTTTCTTTTCCCTAAGACCACTGTTCCCCAAGTTACAGCTCTTTGCAAATCACCTAAAAATTTGAGATTTTTTTTTATATCCCTTAAGGGGACCGCCTACATTAGGAAGTCATAATCAAGCACTTTAGTATTATATCAAGAAGAATCACTTTAGTATTATTATGTATATCAAAAGGTTTACAAAAAAAAAATATTAAATTTCATGTTTGAATAAAAGTTATTAATAATTGAATGCCGATGCCTTTGAAAATTCCTTCTCCACGGCGTGCAGGATAGCGTCCCATAGGATCATCAGAATCATAAAAATAATTTTTTTTGTAAAGTTTATGAGTATAGCTTCTATATTTGAACTGAAAAAATCATGAATTGATTAAAATAAATAAAAAATATTGTTGTTTAAAAAAAAATTGATTTTTTGTGGAAAATTTTCGTGTGTTTTTGTTAATAACTTTTTTTTGGCAATAATTTTTACTGATTTTTTTAGTTCAATAGAAGGTAATTAAATAAGCTTTAATTAAAAAAAAAAACAAAGTCGATCCGTCCAGTAGTTTTTGAGTAATCGTGCGCGCCAGTTTGAAAAACATCGTTTCGAGAAAAACGCGTTTAAAGTTTTCGTACATGAAAAATAGTCTCGATAAAAATTTTTTTTTTTCGTTTATTTACATTAACTTTTTGGCCAATCTGCTATCCCTGCTCATAAGAAAGTCCCTCCTCTTCTTTAAACAGTTATTTCCTTTGCAATCTTTTCGGCTTGATTCGTCTTGATTCGGCTTCGTTCTACCGACGCTTCGGAGCACGCGCACTATATACCATATTTCGACTGTTTACAGTTCGAATTCGGACTTGAAACTTTGGGAGCATATTCTACAGATGATATACTTTCAATTTAAGCAAAAAAAAAAACAAATCGATTTTTTTGACCCTCTAATGTAGGCGGTCCCCTTAATTTCTGCGCCTAGTGTATAATAATACTAAGTGTATAGTGCAGGGCTGACTCAACAGTTGAGCAAACAATGGAAAATATCCCGGGAATGACGTTTCACAAGTAATGACATTTGACAATTTTCGACTTTTATTTAATTTCAAGTAGTTATAAAAGTGTTTATTATTAGGTATTATACAATGATAGAACATAGAAGCACTCTTGTATCATTATAAGGCATATTAGTATCACTTTGTCTATACCATTTTTACGCATGGGGAAATTGAGGTGCATTCCCTCTAGTCTCTCATATCAACATTTTACAAGGACGTTTTAAATATTCAAATTAAACTTTTACCTGTTTTTACATATTTTTAGACGTAGGATGCACTAAAACTCGTGAAGAAATGTATGTACTCTAAATAAATAATTCATATCGTTGGACTGAACACTGACCCATTGAACTTGGTTGTTTGTTTTTATTCGACAACACACCATATGAAGAAATAAAAAAAAACAAACTTGTTCAGACTATTTGTTTATATAACTATGTTTTTGTTGGTGTACAAATAATACGTTAATGGTAATGACAATGACTTGCATTTACCTACTAGTAGTAAATTGTCAGTAATCTAGTTTTGTTTTTAACATTTTGGGTCTTTTTGGAACCATAAATGCCATTTACAAATGTCAGAAGTCGATAGAATATCTCTTGAGTTTAACGTGATGTAGTATTCTTAATTTAAGCTAAATTAAGCATTATCATAATAATACGGATAACTTTGAAGTTAATTTTAAATTCAAGACAAATTTTACTATGTGCTTGAGTTCAAAATTAGTATGCACCTGTTTTCATGCAAAAAAAATCTACAAATAAACGAAATCTTCTGTTTAAATCAAATAAATAAAAATGATCCCCTAAATGATCCCTTTAGTGCTTTAGTGTCTCTATTATTGGTTTATTTACTTGGTAAAAATTCAAAAATTCAAACAAATTTTTATTTTAAATTCTATAACTACTGCAGGAGGTTAATTATATGAGCTTGGAATGGATCACTAAGCCAAAAATTAAAATTTTATTTCAAAGTAAATTTATTTGGAAACTTTAAGTCCGTTTTTCTAAAATCGCATAACCAAAATCGGTGATCACAACATCTCAAAAAACTATCCTATCGTGTAACCTCAAATTTGCAGGCATATTTTGGATGAAGGAAAATAATCTTTGAATAAAGTTTTCTTCCCTGAAGATATATTTTTATTGAATGAAACGTTGAACGCCAATTTTTGCCACAAACTGATATTTTTCAAAAAACTTTCATTTCAAGGATTAATAGATTAATGAATAAATATTGTTCGTTCTTTTCATTACAAATGAGTGCTACTCACTTGTAACAAAAACCAAAAGATCACCGCAAAATTATTCACAGGACCTCCAGGTTCTATTTTATTTCTAAATATCTGAGGTTGGAAAAACGATATATAAAATGTATTTTATAAAATTAAAAAACAGTTCCTAGAAGAAAATTATCAGTCATGTTAAGTTCGACTTCTTGACTGAGCCTGACCCTTTAAAAAAACGACATAAGTGAATTTTAAAGGCCTTATTGTAATGCAACACGTAAAGACGTACACAAACAAGCTGTTTTGGACCAACGCTGGCCGTGAGAATACATTTCACGATTGCAAGAAAAAAAATCAGCCCGCAGTGCCTGTATAGTGTAATTTCTGTAACGGACGCGTTCCACTTTCAATACTTGCCCAATACATTGATCAGACAACACTGAAAAAGTATCTCAGTGTCGCTCTAGAAAGCTCCAGTTCTCGGGCTCATATTGTATATCCTTTCACTGCCACCTTTAAAATACAGGGTGACGTGATAAAGTGTACAAACGCTGGGTGGTGATTGTACACCTCAAATGCAACAAAAAAGTTCCTCTTGACCATGGTGCGATTCTCAAGCATAAGGGAGAAATTTCAGGATTTGTGTTTTTTTCGGAAAAACATTATTTTTTCGCCTTCACCCTTTCGCCCAGCGTTTGTACATTTTATCACCAGTCACACTATAATGTGCATGCGAAGGATTCTTTTCATCGGCCACTTTAGAAAACACAAGAAAAAAAAAACAAACAAAAAGTGGAGTACAATATACAGTATGTCCCCGGATCGAGTTTAAAAGAGGAACAAATTTTGTGTTTTTGATTTCTCAGAAAAAGTCACTCTTGATGATTTGTCCCGCTTGATTTCAAACCCCCCAAAACGCAAATTACTTTTTATATATCTCAAACGGTTCTTGAGATAATACCATTTTTCTTCATAATTTGGACAGGCTCTGTTTTAGACATTAAAAAATCAAAAAAATGGTTGGATGAAGATGATGCTGATTCAGTTCTTGCCCCTCCATTCCGTGAGAGAAGCTCCAAGATTATCACTTAGAAGAAGGGCAATTGAAACTGAAATAAGTAAATCGCATTTACAGAGAATTTTCAAGCAGAACCGGATTTTACCGTTTAAACCAAAATTCAGGCACACCTTAGAGGAGGGTGATGAAGCCAAACGTTTGGATTTTTGTTTGGAGATGGGCAACAGAGTTTTAAATGACGTAGGATTTCATAAGCGAATTTTGTTCTCCGATGAATCTACTTTTTCAACAAACGGCGTCGTTTCCTCTCAGCATTACCGGTATTGGAGTGAAACAAATCCCCACTTTACTATTTCTTGTCGAAGACAATATTTCAAAAAAGTTAATGTGTGGTGTGCGGTTTCATATACAAATGGCATTATTGGTCCATATTTTTTTCAAAGAAAATTTAAATCGTAATACATATTTGGAGATGCTACAAAATTTTTTAACAGAGAAACTTGATGAACTTCCTTTAACTTATCGAACGAGAATGTTTTTCCAACAAGATCATCATGCTCATCATGCCGTTACTGTCCGTAATTGACTCAATTCCGAATTTAATGAACACTGGATAGGAAGGGATGGTCCCATTTTATGGCCGCCGAGAACACCGGATCTGACAATATTAGACTTCTATCTATGGGGACGTTTAAAGCAAATTGTTTATCGTGAACCACTAGAAAATGATGAAGAGCAATTAAAAACAAGGATTCAAAATGCAGTCAAGTTGTTGTCAATTGACGAATTTAGAGCTCGAATTGTTTGTGCAGAAAAAAAAGCATTTTTTTAGCTAACTAATTAATTGAGTTTCTATAGCATATAGTATCCTAGACAACGATATTATTATTGGGTTAAATCCGCCAACTAGAATTGCTTATAAAATTTTGTGAAAGTCCAAATTATGAAGAAAGTGGTATTATCTCGAGAACCGTTTGTTATATAAAAAATAATTTGTGATTTGGAGGTTTGAAATCAAGCAGGGCAAATCATCTTTTTCTGAGAAATCAAAAACACAAAGTTTTTTCCTCTTTTAAACTCGATCCAGGGACATACTGTATACAGGGTGTTTCCTAACTTCATGTTATTACTTCAAGGAGCGGATAAATTACCCTTTTTTGTGTGAAGGTGCCCCTACCAAGTTATTAAAATTTAAAAGTTAATATTATGTAAAAATGAACGTTTTGAACGTTTTTTTATAGTACCTTACGTTTTTTACGGAAACATTTTATAAAAGGGACTGAAGTTGAAACCAATCTCCTAGATTTTTATAGTCAAACAATTATTATCTATAAATAATGAGTTTTGTAATTTAATAAATCTATCTAATAATAAGCTATTTTATTCTTTCATTCAAAAACTCTTTAGTTCAGGAAAATGTAAGAGAAGAAAAAAAAATTAGAGAAAAGCAGTCGTTTTAACAAGAAAAGAAGATCAAAACTATTGAAGCATTTATGTTACTGTTAAATAGATTAGAGAAAATGTATGAAGTATGAAAATGATATACAGTTAAAATCATTTTGATCTGTGTCTTGTGTTCTACTCCCTTTATTAGTACACCGAAGTAGAACTATGTTATAGTAAAGAACAAAACTTAAGAATATGGTTTACCTATCAGATCTTGAAAAGTATTAGCAGAACATTTTTCGTTATTTATCACCAGGCACAAATTAATGTTTACTTCGTCTTCTTTGATTTTTCGTTTCTTACAAAAAGTTTATCGGCAGTAAACCGCCACTGATTTATTACTGTAAAACATTTAGAAAATAACCAAGACACTAACAGAAAATAACAGTAATTGAAAGTTTATCAGTGGCCAAAATTTCAAGACTATGAAAATAGAGAGCTTGACAATATTTCCCTCTTTCTTTAATTATATTTATATAGTTTCCCTCTTTAGAATGAGAATGACATGTCAGTTGTTGTTCCAACATAACCCCAACGTTCACTTTTTGCGCTTTTCATTCGGCTTTCTTACTATTCAGGGCGATTGTAATCCGGATATAATATTACTCAATACCACGGTATTATTTGAACGTTACTTTAGAAACACTATTAAAGTATGAAATTGTATCTACCACCAGTTTACCACATACTAAAAGTAGAACGGGTTACTTACAGTTAGAAAATGCTCGAAAATGTCATGTTTCACCACAGCTGATCAGAACGGTGAAAAATAAATGCAAAAATTACAGATTAGTTACATAATAGATATTTTCCAAATAGATGGGGCGCTTTTTCTCGAATAGTAGAAAAACCACCGCCACAAAACCTACTTAAAACTGACCTTGACCCATTTAATGTCATGCCATTAATATTCCTTAATGTAACTTTTTCTAAATAGACTTTATGCTTCGCAGACATGTGGCGAAACATTTCATAATGAGTCGTAATTACGCTCCAAAACTGCGACCAATGCCATTTTAGAAATCAGTGTGCGCGTATTCTTCACGCCGTTTGTATGGTTATCAGCCTCGACATTAACGGTCATCTACATCTGTGAGAAAATGTGGGCCAAGTATCATCTCGAGAACTAATTTGTGTTTTCCAAGTCGGCAAGTCGTCAACGATTTATTACCAGTGGCGGCTCATTGAATTTGAAATTCTCATATAATCAATAACGAAGCATATCAATCAATATGGGGGACCCACATCAAATTTTAGGGGGTCATTAGTAGACCTACATTATAGAGTAAGAATTACCCTACTGCGTACATAGGTGGATATTAAATACATATTAAATGGTAGGGGAATGTCGTCAGGGTTGGGCCACTGTCTAGGTTGGGCCACATCTATTTCTCGTATATGACACGTGCTGCCTCTGTGTTTATAGCGTGGAATTATTACTCCCAACGACAGAAAAATTTTCAGAGCGGTCCGCAGTTTTGTAATAACCGTGAAAAACGACTTAAAACTTGGACAAAAACGATGTCACCGCCAAAATGGGGTTAACCATTAACAAGTTCCCAAAGGAAAAATTGTATTCCCTAACCTGTTTGTCTGTAGTGTTTAGCGATTGAAAAAAACGCTTGTCATCTAGGTTGGGCCACTCGTGTAGTCAGGGTTGGGCAACATATTTTTTTTCCGACAAGTAAAATAACAGTCTTGAGCCAGTTTTTCGCACCGCAGAACATTAAAATAATTCATTGCCGCAATAAAAGTAATGTTTTATCAATAAAAAAAAATCGTTAATATAATGATAAATAATATGAGATTTTAAGAATAAATTAAAAAACAAAATAAATCCAACAGAATAAAAATCATAACAGCCAAATAACAATAATAGAATAAAAATAATAATAATAACAATAAAAATTAACAAAACAAAAATGACAATAAAAATTATAATTCAAAATTGAATATTGGGTTACTAGACCAAAGTAGAAGGCTATAATGGCAAAAAATGTTCAGGGAAAATTTGCGAAACTTTGGTGTGTCTGGTATCTGATTTACAGATCTTGGAAACGGTTTGCAAAATATTTGCGAAATATTTTTTTTCATAATCACCGAGTGAATACAATTTTTTTATACTTGTGATTCTTATTTACTCAAAATTCTTATTTTGCGTAAATATATAACTATTTTAAAATCTCATAGGCGAAATGTTGGGATGAAATAAAAAATTCAAATTACCACAACTTTTACAGATCTCAAAATGTCAAGAAAATCACAAGTATAAAAAAAATTGTATTTACTCGGCGATTATGAAAAAATATATTTCATTCACATAATACATCATTCTGCTATGTATGCATTAGGGTGACGCGTACTGTATATGGTGTTTCAAAATTCACTACAGATATTAAGGCCGTATTGTTTTTGTCAAATTAAGACTTTTTTCCTATAAATATGTGTCCTATAATAACCCCTCCCAGCTACAAAAAATATCGATTATTTTGAACTGTGACTTTAGTTACGCATCAAATCTGAAAATTTGCAAACCAATGTTCCTTTAGGCGCTCTAACCAAACCTGTGGAAAAACATTTTTCAAAAGATGCCTATCTAGAAGGTCTTAGAAACCTTGGAAACCTCGGTGTTGTGGAAATTTGAGTCTTGTTTTCATACCAACATTTCGTTCCTGTGATATTATAATAGCCGTGATTATAAGAAAAATGAAAATTTTCTAGAGCACAGATAAATTTTCTATTGGTTATTATGAAAAAAAATATATGGGACAATTCGCGTCAACCAAATCAAACCTACAACCAAAATTAGAAGCAACCAAAAACATCGATCAAGGGCTCATTTTAAAGCTTAGAGCGTCTACTTTCAAATACCGAGTGCGCCTTTGAAAAAATCCAATATGGCCGCGCCAATATGGCGGCTGAAAGTCAGAGAAAAATCGAGTGTCCAGCAAAAAAAACTTTAAAAATTAAAATTCGCAACCGATTGGGTCGTTTTTCGGCTCAAATTGTAGTCAAACAAGCTGGTGTGGTAGGTTGACAAAATCCAACATGGCGGATCCAATACGGCGATAAAAAATTCAATATGGTGGCCGAATTTTTTAAAATCACTCTATTTGCACCTTTGGAATTCGGGGGTTTTTAGGGTCGCTGATCACGAATCCGAGCCTAGATTTGCCAAACTCAAGATGGCGGATCCAAGATAGTGGACAAAATTTTCGAAAATCAACCGATTTGTACCAGATTTATAGTTCGATTTTCAAAGTCCAAGATGGCGGACTCACTGTCCGCCCTTGGTCGATCTTTTTGGTTGCTTCTAATTTTGGTCGTAGCTCTGATCCGGTTAACGCGGATTGTCCCATATTCTGCTTGACGCAAATTGCTTCTACATTTATTCTGCTGGACGAGTAGTAGTGCATTTTTTAGTACAACAAAAAATCGACGGGGCTTAGAACAATGGGTTAGAGGGCGTCAGAGTTAAATTCGTTAAATTCGACCCTTTTTAACCTTAAAAAAAAAAATATTAATTTTGATCAGAAATTAAAATCCTGCGTTCAACCACGAGCCAATGTTAACGCCAACAATTCCAAAAAATTTCATCAAAATTCGACGAGAAGTTTGTCTGCAATCCTGTCCACCGATTTGGAAAATGTCGTTTCGAGAAAAACGTGTTTAAAGTTCTTCTTTAAAAAATTCTTTAAAGTTCTTCTCCTTCTTTAAATATTTTTTAAAATGATTTCAGATGGCGCCACGATGATACATGATACGTTTGTGACCTAAAGGCCTTAAACAGGCCAGCAGGCTATCACGAATAATAAGGGACTGGGACCGCCGCGCGCCGAGTGCAGCGTTTGCTTTGGTGGTCGAGAAAAATAGGTTCCTATTCTCGTACCGACTTCAAATTTTGGAATCGAATAGTCAAAAGACCATAATTTCGCACTGTGACATTTTTCAAAAAATCTATTTTTTTCAAATTTTATGACCGCAGGTACCCCTTAATTGCC
Organism: Aromia moschata; assembly: GCA_029963805.1. Taxonomy (NCBI): domain Eukaryota; kingdom Metazoa; phylum Arthropoda; class Insecta; order Coleoptera; family Cerambycidae; genus Aromia; species Aromia moschata. The sequence goes on from JAPWTK010000945.1 coordinate 13,561, forward strand.
TTCTAAAACATGAAGTGGATCTCATGCGTCCTTACGAATATACGAGAATTCCAAGTTAGACCAGCCGCCACTGATTTTTTTTGGACTGTCGCACGGTGATCGATTTTCGTCGAGAATTGGACAAAAATCTACATTCGAGCCAATTTTAAAGTAAAATGGACGTTTTTGAGCTCAAATTGTTCTTTGAGCAATTGTCTACAATATGTGATACCGCTTTTTTCGATTAAAATAATTAGCCGACCTTGCCAGACCTCCAATGTTGGTGAATTTTCCAAAAAAATTAATTTTTTCACTGCAACTTCGTCGATAATCAAGCTACAAGGTTAAACAATTTTTTTCTTGAAAGTGCATAAAAAAAGCTTTGATTTGATTTTTTTAAACATTAAAAAGTGTCACTCGGATCAAAAGTTACAGGGGTTTAAAAATAGACTCATTTTTAGCGATAACAAAAAGATATTGCATTTCACAGTTCCTCATAAAAAACCGGACTTATCTTTGGATCTAAACAACCTTTCTCAACGTTTTAAAGCGCAAATTAAAGCTGTTTACACGTGTTTTTCATAAAACTTTTTAGTTGGTATACATTTTATAACACTTTCTGTCACAATACTATAATACTATAAAAAATAAAAATATACGTGTATCCTATTTTAAAATTTTGATGGCCTGAAATTGAAGCCTCAATAGCATTGGCTAAGAGCGGGTCATGTACCATGCATTCAATATTTCGGAGCATAGACTTCTACGAAACTGTTTCGTTTTTTTTTAGATTTTTTTCAATTTACTTCAAAAGTACATAAAACAATTAGTACAAAATATAGGTATTGTAAGAATTGAATAAAATTTTTAAACGAAATAAAAAAAAAATTACTTTTTCTAACTAAAGTTTTCTAACTAGTTACTTTTTCATTTTTTTTTGCTATTAATAAATAAACGAAACTAAAAACGAAATGAAATAGTTTTGTTTTTAGTTTCGGTTATTTCCTAATAACAAAAAAAATAAAAAAGTTACTTTTTTTTGTATGATATCCCTTTAGAACGTTTTTTTTTTTAATTTTTACAATACATTTTGTATCAATGTGCGAATTATGAGCGAAAATTAGCGGTTTTTTCGTTTTTATTATAGCTGTAGCTCGATACAAAATCGAGGTAAAATTCCAACTAAAATTTTGATAAAAAACACGTGTAAACAGCTTTAATTTGGGCTTTAAAACGTTGAGAAATGTTGTTTAGATCCAAAGATGTCCGATTTTTATGAGGAACTGTGAAATGCAATATATTTTTGTTATCGCTAAAAATGAGTATTTAAACCCCTGTAACTTTTGATCCGAGTGACACTTTTTAATGTCTAAAAAATCAAACCAAAGCTTGTTTTATGCACTTTCAAGAAAAAAAATGTTTAACTTTGTAGCTTGATTATCGACAGTTGCAGCGAAAGAATCAATTTTTTTGGAAAATTCACAAACTTTGGAGGTCTGGCAAGGTCGGCCAATTATTTTAATCGAAAAAAAGCGGTTTCACATATTGTAGACAATTGCTCAAAGAACAATTTGAGCTGAAAAACGTCCATTTTTGCTTTAAAATTGGCTTGAATGTAGATTTTTGTCCAATTTTCGATGAAAATCGATCACCGTGTGTCGGTCGTCCGAGCGCGCGAGATTCCAAAGTATTGCGCCAAAGTTCCGAATTCCCAAACGCCGCCGTTTACGAGCTCAAGGTTGGTGAAAATTGCATATGGCGGATTGGGCAACACCCGGGCCGACACCACCTGTCGACGACCTGCTGACTTACACGCGCGACTTTCGAGGAGAGAAGAAAGTAGCGGCGACTAACAATAAGTTTTACAACGGCAATTCAAAGTTCGAAGGCGACCGCGCGGCGATAAACGGACATGTTATGTGAACGTTTCGTCGAGAGTTTTTGTCGGAACGCACAGCGGTCCCAAAAGCAAATATGTACTGTATTTCCATTCTAAATTGAAAATAGGTAGAAAAAAGCAAGGTTGTCAGATGGATTTTCTAAAATTGCTAAGCTCACTATACAAGTATACTTCATACTTCAGTAAACTGTTAGTTCGTGACGTTCTTAGAAAGCTAGTTTGGAAATATTAAAAAAAAAAATACATAGATATAAATTTATTAGTTAGCATTAAAATAAAGCGTTTAAAATTGCTGGAAAAAATAATTATAAATCAAAACAACTTTATGTATGTTACCATACTTAAGAAAATTTTGAAGAGCCGGCAACGCGATGCCGCGAATGCACCAGCGAATGCCGACCATTATACTATTGGATTGCTTTATATGTAATACATGCCAAATACTTATTCGGTCCACTGTGCCATAAAATTTTTACGACGTCGTTAAAATGATTTACGACTTTAGAAATTCTACAGACAATTTTTTGAGATTGTCTGGCTAAATGAGCATTATTTACAGCAAATTATATTACAAATATTAAGAGTTTTGTATGCAGGCTAATTTTAGTATCCTACATTGATTTGAATGAAAAAAAATGTTTTCACAATTTTCGAATTTATAAAAGATATATGCACGCCCATGGAATCATAAAGTTTCACCGCTTTTTTTGTTCCCCAGGCGTATTTATCATTTTCAGTTAAAAATAGAAGGACTATACACGGTGTTTCATTTTCGACGTTTTTCTAGGTATCTCGATTATTAGAAGAAAGATGCCGTTTTCGAGAACCTTGGCTCTTTTTTGAGGGAAATTCACAGAATCAACCAGATATTTGATGCCATTTCCAGTTTTTGAGTTACAGCGGATTCCTGAAAAGTAGCCATTTCTAACCATACCTTTGTGGGGGCCACAATTTGAATAATTGTGACAATATTATAATGGCGTCCCATAGATTTTTTTACGGAATATTCAGTGACGCAATTATTATAGTTTTTTGCCATGAATACCTATTTTTGAATAATGGACTTAACCTACATTTTTTTTTAAATGGTAACCACAGTTGGCCATGACAGGTTTGAAAAGAGCATTTTTTTATTATATGTATTTTCAAAAATAATGAGCCATCCAAAAAAAAAGTCATCAAAGTTGGCCGAGTAAAAAAAGACGTATTTCTGTATCTTAAATTTATAACCTTATTTAATTGTCAAAGTTGTCACCTTATATGACAGCCGTTATCTATTTTACAATTGTGACAGCTACTTGTCAAAAGATTGACAACAAAGTTTCGCTTTGAGCTTCGACATAATCGCTATTTTCATCTCTCTCGGGCATAGTCAGATTTCATGACATTTTTTTTTTTTTTTTGGATGACTCGTTATTTTATATTGAAACTATGTCGTGGTCACAAATATGGTTCAAGTAAGTATTTTTGTTAGTTTTAGGTATGTAGATGATTGTTGCAGTCCAGTAGGCAGAGACTTTTACGTGCTCTTGAAACATATAGGGCTAGTTTTGACTTTTTTAAATTAACAATTTGTGAAAAAAAAAAATATTTTTTTCACATGTTCACTTATATCTCCATTCCTTGTATTATTTTATATAGCATATGTTTTTTTTAAGCCCAACCCGAAGTCTCCAAGGGCTATAACTTGTAAATGACTGCTGAAGTTGAAAAAGTGCTTTTTTTGCCATTTTTTTACTTCGAAAGTAGGGCGACTATGATTGTGAAATTTCTTGGAGGGACTGCTGTTTGTAGTATGAAGTTATAAAAAACAATTTCAGCTCGATCCGTTAATAACTTTTCGAGTAATTAACGATCGAATTTTTTTGCAAGCCTTAATTAATAATGACGCCATTTCTTTGTTTATTGTACGATATTGACCGAGTTGGGCTAGAAAAATCATAAATCTCTTCAAGCTTGCGAGACTTTTGAGATTTTGAAAAATATTAATTTGGGCCAGTTTTATAACCTTTTCTACGCGACTACCTTTTTTGACGCGACGTATATATTGTTTTAGCGTTGCCGCTTCGAAATTCTCGGAATTGTGACTATAATATTTTGACGCCAATTTTTTTTAAATACGCGTCTTGAAGCGTACTATCAACTTTATTAATTTCAACAATATATACATCGGGTGATAAAAGGTAGTCGCGTAGAAAACGTTATAAAACTGGCCCAAATAATTATTTTTCAGTCTAAAAAAATCTTGCAAACTTGAAGAAATTTATCATTTTTCTAGCCCAACCCGGTCAATATCGTACAATAAACAAAGAAATGGCGTCATTGTTAATTAAGGCTTGCAAAAAAATCGATCGTTAATTACTCGAAAAGTTATTAACGGATCGAGCTGATTTTTTTTTTGTAGTAACTTCATAGTACAAACAGCAGTCTATTCCAGAAATTTCATGATCATAGTCGCCCTACTTTCGAAGTAAAAAAATGGTGAACAAAAAAGCACTTTTTCAACTTAGCACTTGGAGACTTCGGGTTGGGCTTAAAATTTTAGAAATTCAATAGGCTACAACTTCTTAAATGCATATGTTATATAAAATAAGCCAAGAAACGGAGATATAAGCCGAAATGTGAAAAAAATACGTTTTTTTTTCACAAATTGTTAATTTAAAAAAATTAGCGGACGATTTCAGCGCTACGGAGCCAATTGTGTTCGAAGCAAAAAAATACATAAGAAACCGTCAAAACTAGCCCTATATATTTATGTTTCATGAACACATAAAAATCTCTGCCTACTAGACTGTAGTAGCCTTCCGCACATTCGCCATAGTTTATTATAAGATTATATCACACTATTCAACACATTATACAGTATATGTAAAGCCGACATCGGCCAGTTGTGAAAAAGGAGAAATTCTACAATTCTCATTCTAACGACTAGCGTAGCGTGATCAAAGGGCCGGTCTTATTCCCTCACTACCATGTGTATGCGGTTGTTTCTTATCTGTCGTCTCACTTCTGTTTGTCCTTTTTCATCACTCGCCGATGTCGGCTTTACACATACCTACTGTATATACCCGAGATTATACAACAGCACCAACTATCACGGGACTATTGAAATAAATACGGATTGACCCCCATCATATACTACGCGAGTTGCCTATGTGTTGTGTTGTATACTTTCCAATACTTTCAACTTTATGAATGGTTAATTTAATCAAACAAAATCAATTTTCTCCTTAATATTGTCTTTCTGCATTATGTGTGTATGTATGTACATATATCATGTCGTTGTATAATATGTAGGTACATACATATGCATATGTACTTTGTTAGTAGAATTACCTTGGTATTGAATTGTTTAATTATTTTTTTAGTATTCAGTTAATTCACTCGGTATAAAATCTATTATCGGTATTTACCTACGAGTTTCGCAAAAATTCACTGCACAAACACTGCGAAATCTCAAGGTAAAAGAAAACGTACCTGTTTCCTTGTTATCATGGCTCAAGACGCGCGATGTGGACATGACTAACGATCTTATAATACTTAATTTTCTTTATTTAATATACACTAAAAAATATTGAAGACACTAAATAAAACAGAGTTCAAACTACGCCTTGAGCAACTTCTGTGTTAAAAAAAAATACAATGTGTCCCAAATTCGATGCTCGCCATGGAAATCTCACTTATTATTGAACTTGGTTTTATGAATTTGTTATGTCTGTAATCTGGAAACCGATTGGCCAAAGGATGGTTCGAATAATGATAGATTAAACTTATACACATTTATTCTTCTTAAAACTGTTTTAGACATACCAATTTATTGCACAATAAATTGTAGAATTTTAGATATTTTTACCCAACTGTTTACACTTTGCAATATTTGTAACAATTTATTGGCCAATTTCAACACTGCCAACTCTTGACTAAAACCTAAGAGTTAGCCCTAAGAGAAATTGTTAATCTCATTATTAGGTTGGTGCAATGAAACAAATGTAAAAAGTTACTACATATCCCTAAAATTGGCCAAGAACTTAGAGCAAGTTCTAAATTCTACAATTTATTGTGGACAATAAATTGGGCGCAATTTCTGTTTTACACGTATTCCAATAAATTGAAGGTCAACTTGTACAATTTATTGTGAGAAAAATTTGTGTGTGTAAATCAGTCATTAGAAAATATACACACTACAAACAAACTGACTTGTCCTCTTCGTCATTAAATATTTTAAATAGAGCTTTATATTAAATATAAAAAAAAAAGTTATCAAAGTTGGCCGAGTAAAAAAAGACGTGTTTCTCATTATCATCTTTTTATACCCTATTTAATTGTCAAATCTGTCACCTTATATGACAGCCAATATATATTTTACATTTGGGACAGTCACTTGTCAAAAGTTTGACATAACCGAAACTTTCGATATCACCGCTATTTCTATCTCTCTCATTTATAGCCAGGTTTCATGACGGTTTCTTTTGGATGTCTCTTCATATTGGTAGGCGCGAAATTTAAAATTGATGACTATATGGTATAATTATTGTAAATCAACTGAAATTAAAGGCGCCTAATCTATTTCTCTATTATTAATCCCGTTTTTGTGGGTGAATTCAACCAAACCTCTACATACGAGGTGTGTAAATTAAGTAATGAATAAATAATTCAGTATTGTCTCCTTCAAAATACGTCCTTGAGAAGCACACACAGCGCTGAATGATTCTATGGTCCAAAAGACGCCCTAAGGTGATTTTTAATCTCGGGAGAAAAAAAGACTAAGTAGAATGAGGAGGTGGGAGTACAGGAAGTTTTTACTGGTTAATTCGTTTACTGAAATGGCTGTGTGACAAGGCGCATTGTCGTGATGCAACATCCAGTTCTTCTTGATGTTTGGGCTCACACACGACCCTTTTTCGAAGTTTTTCAAGAACCTCTCTGTAAAAGTGTTGACTTACTGTTTGGCCTGGAGACACAAACTCTTTGTGGACAATTTCCTAGCTATCAAAAAAGCAAATCCGCATGCATTTGACTTCGACTTGCTCATTCTTGATTTTTTGGGTATTGGAGAGCTTGAAGTGTGCCATTCAATGCTTTGGCGCTTGGTTTCCGGATCGTACTCAAACACCCAAGTCTCATCACCAATACAACACGTTCCATAATATGGGGATCATTCTCAATCGATTCCAAAAAGTCAAGACATCTTTCTCTTCTGATGTCCTTTTGTTCCTGCGAAAGGTTTTTTAGAACCATTTTTGCGCAGATTTTTCTCATCCCCAATTCGTTAGTCAAAATCTGATGAACAGTGATGTGATTCAAATTTAACTCGTCCCCCGATCATTCTTGTCGTCAACCGATGATCTCAACGTACATGATCCCGTATTCTATCGAAATTTTCATCGGTTCTTGAAGATGAATGCCTTCCGCTGCGTGGTTCATCTTCAATCGACCATTTTCCTTCTGGGAATGCCTTAAACCACTGAAAAACCTGGGCTCTTGAAAAAACACTGTCTCCGTAGGCGTGTTGAAGTTTTGCAAAAGTATCCGTTGCGCTGTGTCCAAGTCTGAAGCAAAACCGTTGCTCAAAATTAATGTCACTCTAACATGTTCAAACTTGTACTGAAGATGCATTACATGTTAATCTACCATCCTTTCAAGTCCCGTCTCCGTAGTGTTGCTAGATCAGGCGCTACGGTGCCAGTCTCATTACCATTTCTTAATTTACATACCTCGTACTATTCGATCTAATCATGGACATAATACATTGTGGCGCCATTTGGATGTTTTATTTATATCAGGTAACATCTCTTGGGCAATCCCAAAACAGATTTTATTGAACTCGGCGATCATATGGTCTGCTTTATAAATAGAATCAGCGCCATTGTTACATTATGACGGGGAAAAAAAAATTACCGTCTGTCCAGATCCGGAATGTATGGGGCAAACATTAATATTTATTAGGCAAGGTCGTTTATAGAACTTGTTGATAAAAATATAAACAAATAATTTTAAATTTAAAGGATACGGCTAAAGAAAGGTTATAGTTATTAGCACTTTAACGTAAAAAATACAGAAATGCTAATGAAATTCTAGGATCCTCTTGAAAATGACGATATATGTAAATTGCTTGCATTGGTAATTTCTTGTCAATATTAATATATAATGTCCTCTACAAGGCACCCACAGAAATTAGCTAAACAAAAAAAACAGTATCGGAAGTGCTAAAAGTTTATTTCTTAAAAAAATGTAAATTGTTAGAAGAGAAGAAAGATCAGTTAATTAAATTTATCATTTATGTTTTTTTCAAAACAATTTTCCAATTAAATTTCCATTTTATTCTTTCACTCTTCTTTCACATTCTTTCTTAACCATAAGTTGAACAAAATATTAGATAACTCGGAATGGAATTCTCCAATTATCTTTCGGACAATGTCTGCATAAATATTCATAAACAGTTGTAACTGCTGGGTCGATGACGATATTCCTATTATGTATTTGACTTTCATAATTAAATTATAAAATTAGGTTGGTTCAGCTTAAACGTGTTGATGATCACATATAGGAATTAACATTTATGCTTTCACCTTTGTGCAGCATTCTACTCGTAACTTCTGGTATCTTAATAAAAAATAAAACTAATTCAGCTACATTTGTGCCAGAAGATGCCTTACAGGCTAATATTACCTAAGTTATTTACGGAAATCCTTATTTTTGCATAGTAGTTTTTGAATCAGTGACGCAAATTACAATTTGGCACAGAAAAGCTCTTAGTTGTAAATACTAATTAACAAACTAGACATTTTATAATATAGAATTGGACGTAAACCGAATACACTCACTAGAAATTAACTAGTCGTTTGTTTCCAGCATAAATGAAAACCTTTCCAAACAAATGTTGACAAAACTAACTTAATTTTGTGACCAATACAGTTTTTACACAATTTCAAAAATATTCATGGTAAGCATTTTTATCTTCGACACACTGTACAAAATAAAAGGTAAAATATGTAAAAAATAAGGCAGTTCAAAATATTTTAAAACACATAGGGGGTTTTTCATTTATATGTCTGGAATCCAGAACTTCAGATTCTATGAACTCCCTGATTAAAAAAAAAAACATTGTCGTATTATTCAGTGGAATAATAGAAATTTTTTTTCTTAATTAATATTCTCCATATTTGGCATAGGGTCATTTCTAAAATTGTTAAGTCTATTATAAAGGTCAGTGGCATTTTCGTTTCTCAATTACTAATTGGCTGTATTATAGATGATTATGATTAAGAATGTATATGAATAGTGAATATAAGTATATGCACTTATGCGTTAAAATACATACATACATACTCTATTTCCATTTTAAATTGAAAATAGGTAGAAAAAAGCAAGGTTGTCAGATATATTTTCTAAAATTGCTAATCTCACTATACAAGTATACTTCATACTTCAGTAAACTGTTAGTTCGTGACGTTCTTAGAAAGCTAGTTTGGAAATTTAAAAAAAATACATAGATATAAATTTATTAGTTAGCATTAAAATAAAGCGTTTAAAATTGCTGGAAAAAATAATTATAAACTAAAACAACTTTATGTATGTTACTATACTTAAGAAAATTTTGAAGAGCCGGCAACGCGATGCCAGCAACACCGATGCCGGCAACCAGCAAATGTCGACCAGTATACTATAGGATTGCTTTATATGTAATACATCCAAATATTTATTCGGTCCACTGTGCCATAAAATTTTTACGACGTCGTTAAAATGATTTACGACTTTAGAAATTCCACGTGTTTAAGGCGCCAGTGACGTGTATTTCAGCTAGGTTTATTAACACAGACAATTTTTTGAGATTGTCTGGCTAAATGAGCATTATTTACAGCAAATTATATTACAAATATTAAGAGTTTTGTATGCAGGCTAATTTTAATCTCCTATATTGATTTGAATGAAAAAATTTATTTCACAATTTTTGAATTTATAAAAGATATATGCACGCCCATGGAATCATAAAGTTGCACCGCTTTTTTTGTTCCCCAGGCGTATTTATCATTTTCAATTAAAATTAGAACGACTATACATATATTTAACACAAAAAGGATGTATCATTAAGGTCAAACGTCTGAAAACTAACATAAAAAATTAATAATTGCATATGTACCCCAGTTTTTCAATTAGGCAATGCAAGTGATTATTAAATTTTGTCAATTTAGCTAATGGTTTCAACAGAACTTTCAACTATGTGTCAAAATTAAGCATTATCTGAGGCTGGTGGACTCAATGAAAGGATGAATTATGCAGCAGTTTCGCAATTTTTTTTTTATTATTTACTTGTATTTTTTTTCTATAAAATGTATAACCATATTTGAATGTCATGCTGCATAATGAAATGGTGAATACTAACAGTTAACTATTTGAGACGCTGTTTAGAATAAAAATAACGGTCGTTCTAAAAATATCGCCATTTACAATGTAACAATAAAAAAACAACTCATTAACTGTTATTAGACATTGCGATTACTCACCAACACCGAACGGTTTCTCAGAATTTTTTATCGTGGTTTAAAAAATTTCCAGTGCATATTAACTGATGCGATATCTACTTCCCAGAAAGCCAAATATACTATCAAGTGCTTTGTTTTAAATTATATAGTAAAACTAAAAATTTGCTTACAGCTTTGTTCCTTCAGTATAGCAATTAGCTTGCTTGCAAATGTCAAAAATTAAGGCAGCAGATTCTTTACACCTATTTATCATAAACATTTTGAATAACAAATATTGAAATGTACCGACTAATACTGTGTGTAATATATCTACACTCAAAAAAAAAATTCTGAATTTGGTGTCTTATTTTGCACATTACAACCCAGTCTTGATTCCATACAGAACATTTTTTTTCTGTTTAAACCAGCCAAAACAACCAAACAACCGCAATTTTTTGTTTAGATGCTTTCATACTGAAATGAAAGCAAAAAATAAAAACAAACGCTGAAGAAGAGCCAAATGGGTACAATATAGTACGTGATGAATGTAAACGGTTTAAAGATTTCTTGCAAAACGTCAAAAAACATATGTACGCGGTGTGTAAATGAAGTAATGAGCCTGGCAACGTAGCGCCCGATCTAGCAACACTGCGGGGACGGGACTTGGAAGGGCGGTAGGTTAACATGTAATGCACCTTCAGTACAAATTAGAGTCTTTTGTTAGTTTTTTATCACTGTTTTCGTAAATTATTTGTTTCTAGTGCGTTTTAAATGAGTGACATTAATTTTGAGCAACGAGTTTTTTTTCAAGAGCCTCGGTTTTTCGGTGGTTTAAGGCATTCTCAGAAGGAAGATAGTCGATTGAAGATGAACCACGCAGCGGATGGACTTCATCTTCAAGAACAGATGAAAATGTCAATAGAATACGGGACCTTACGTGTTCATATCACCGGTTGACGACGACAACAATGATCAAGGAAGAGTTAAATTTGAATCACACATTTGAAGAAAGGTGTCTTGACTCTTTGGAATCGACTGAAAATGATCCCCATTTTATGAAACTGGTGATGAGACTTGGGTGTTTGAGTACGACCCGGAAACCAAGCGCCAAAGCATGGAATTACACACTTCGAGCTCTCCAAAACCGAAAAGGCAAGAATGAGGAAGTCAAAGATCAAATGCATGCTGATTGTCCATGGAAATGTCCACAAAGAGTTTGTGCCTCCAGACCAAACAGAAAATCAACACTTTTACAGATAGGTAAAAAACATTCCTGTGGCTTCTCAGCCTCCTTATTCGCCTGACTTGAGTCCTTGTGACCTTTGTCTCTTCCCGAGATTGAAAAATCACTTCGAGGGATGTCACTTTGGGACCATAGAAAACATTCAAACGGCTGTAATCGACCAGCTGAAGGCTATTCCAGTATAAGTTCCAGCACTGCTATGAGGAATGGAAGAATCATCTCTAGCGTTGTGTGGCTTCCCAAGGAAGTTATTTTGAAGGAGACAATACTGAATTGTAATCCTATTCGATTAAAAAGAATTTAAAAAAAAAATCAGTCAATCAGTGTCAGATATAAACGCACCTTTAAGATACAAATATTATTGAGACCTGCTAAACAATCATTTCTGATAAATTAAATCTAACTAAACTATTACAAAATTCGGACAAAACTATTCTAAACTGTTAAGCTAAACATGAATTGATATATTTTGGTTTTTCATAACATAAAAACTTAAAAATTGAAACATTTTCCCATTTATTTTATATTTCAACTACAATCACCATTATTTTCGTTTGTAGCCTTGCCAAGTTATTCCATTCAAAATACAAACTTCAATGAAATGAAACCTAGTTATGGTTAGAGCACTAAAAAATTGTTAATAGTACTTAATAACGGAACCAATGATCCGGAAAAAAATTAATAACAAACTAACCTTCAACTCGGTGAACACTACAGTTACTTTTTTACGAAAGCGTTCATTAGAGTTTTAAGAACACAATTGTTAATTCACGTTCGGACACAATAAATTCTTAGCAAAAAGTACGTTTATAGCCGATTTAATTCGACAGGTGTAACCGCATTTCGTTCGTAAATAAAAGCGCAGAAAACGAGAAGAAAAAACGATGTTAATTATTTTAACAGTTTTATGAAGACAGCAAACTGAACAACAATAAAAACTCAAGTCACGCAACAGGCATTAATCGAAAAAAGGAATACAAAGGTTTTTGCTTATAAGGGTATGTGTAAGTAGTAAGTTCCATAAAAATCGAGATCTTTGAATTATGTAGATTTGTAATACTTAACAGAAATTCTCTGAAACACAAAAAAACTCCTAGATAAGGCATGCAACAAACTGAATAGATAGGGCTTGCGAAATAGTATAATTTAGAATGTTTTTCTTCGTAGGAAATATAGGTTTACTTGATCTACTTTGCAAACTTACTCCGCTAATAAGCTAAGTGAAGGTTTTCATGGCTGTTGTCTGATGACTTGGTGGTTTCCGGGTATTGCCGAGTATGACGAATTTTCATTCTTGGCGTTTAGCCGGTCATACTGTCATATGTAGTGCGCTTTAATAGTGAGTGGTATTAATTTTAAGCAACGGTGTGCTATTCAGGTTTTGCCTCAGACTTGGACACAGCTCAATGGATACTTTTGCAACACTTCAACACGCCTACGGAGACACGTTTTTCAAGAGCCCAGGTTTTTCGGTGGTTTAAAGCATTCTCAGAAGGAAGAGAGTCGATTGAAGATGAACCACGCAGCAGAAGGCTTGCATCTTCAAGAACCGATGAAAATGTCGATAGAATACGGGATCTTGTGCGTTCAGATTGTCGGTTGACAACAAGAATGATCGGGGAAGGGTTAAATTTTTATTACACCACTGTCCATCAGATTTTGACTAACGAATTGGGGATGAGAAAAATCTGCGCAAAAAATGGTTCCAAAAAACCTTTTGTAGGAACAAAAGGACAACAGGAGAGAAAGGTGTCTTGACCTTTTGGATGCGATTGAAAATAATCCCCATTTTATGGAACGTGTCATTACTGGTAATGAGACTTCGGCGCTTGAGTACGACCTGGAAACCAAGCGCCAAAGCATGGAATGGCACACTTCAAGCTCTCCAAGACCCAAAAAAGCAAGAATGAGCAAATCGAAGATAAAATGCATGCTGATTTGCTTTATTGATAGCCAGGGAAATGTTCACAAAAAGAGTTTCTGCCTCCAGGCCAAACAGTAAATCAACACTTTTACAGAGAGGTCTGAAACACTTTGAAAAGGGTCATGCGTGTGAGACCAAACGTCAAGAACAACTGGATGTTCTATCACGACAATGCGCCAATATGCAAACGAGTTTTTAGTCTGTAAAAACATTCCCTCTGGCTCCTCAGCCTCCTAATTCGCCTGACTTGAGTCCTTGTAATTTTTTTCTCTTCCCGAGATTGAAAAATCACCTCAAGGGACGTCATTTTGGGACCATAGAAAATATTTAAACGGCTGTAACCGACCAGCTGAAGACTATTCCAGTAGATGAGAGCACAGCTATGAGGGATGGAAGTCCCGTCTCCAGTACTGTGTGGCTTCCAAAGGGAAGTTATTTTGAAGGAGACAATACTGAATTGTAATTCTATTCGACTAAAAAAAATAAAAATAAAAAAAAAATTACTTAATTTACACACCTTGTATATATTTGTGTCGAATTTTTCCTGTTGCAAGGGCCCCAAATTTGAAGTCTTGCAGTTTTCACGTTTTTCCACTGCCAGCTAGATGTGAATCTAATTTATTCTGAATTTTTGAGAAAAAATCTGACAAGAATAGATTTTTTTATCCCTTCGTATTCAGGATGACGTATACTGGAAAATATTCCAGGGAATTCCATTGCAAATTCTTCTATTACCCTAGTAATGTATTAGAACATCACTATGTATGTTTTGAATAGACGCCAATTAAAATATGAGGCATGGCATGCTGTTTATCAAATTTTCTTTAAACCTTCATCTAGTATTTTCCATAAAACTATTATACTTTTCAAAGCAAAGGATTGAATAAATAATACAGTAAATAAGAAAGCGAAGGAAATGACTGCTTCAGATAATACCCTTTTTTAAAACCAGTATCGTGTTTTGAAAATAGATGAAAAAGAAATGTTTTGTGAGCACTTTACAAAAAATACCTATGTCCAGTTCTGTACCATGTAAATTGATACCCTGTTTAAAAATCCTTTGCGTAATTTCAAAGTAATAAACTTTTGAACTTGGATTTTTTTATACGTATAAATGACTGACTAATAGGTATAAAATAAATGATTAAATACTTAATTTTTAATCGTAATGTTTTATAAAAATATAAAACGAGAACAAAGACATTTCAAATATTGTCTTGTGGAATGTTATATAACTAAGCAGATCGATTTTTTTTTGCAAGTCCTTGACAAAAGTATCTCATATTTAAACCTATACAATATAATGGGTGTGAAACAGAATATTATTAGTACCGACTTTTTTGTAATAGTGTAGAAAACATTACGAAATACGGTACTTAACACCGAACGTAAGTGATACAAAAAGATAAATAGATCATATCCATATACACCAGGTGTCCCAGTTTAAAAAGTAAACATGAATAATCTGTAGAAAAGCCGCCAATCCAAAAATGACTAACAAAAAGTTGTTTGGCTTGGAGGAAGCCATCTGACCATGTAATCCTGCACCATTTCATTGCAGAATCTGATTCTGCGGGAAAAATCAAAATGGATTTATTTTCCTAAAACGATCAGGGCCCTTAAAAATGCCTTTTCTCGAATATTTCGTGAATTCGAGGTCGTGGGAGCCACAAATATTTGAAATTGGGGGGTTCCAATTAAAAAAAAAAAATTGGGTGCCTCAGGGCCGAATTAGGATGCCGGATAAGGTGCTGAATCACATGGTCAGATGGCCCCCTCCAAACCAAACAATTTTTGTTAGTCATTTTTGGATTGGCGGCTTTTCTACAGATTTATTCATGTGGATGTTGAAAAATGGGACACCTGGATACCGGGGTAAGGATCATGGTAAAGTTTCATGATAATTGTTTAACACACTTGGGATAGAATACATATGTACATAATACCACTCTAATATATAATAATATAGTGATTTCGATATTTAAATGTAAACGATGTGCAAAATCGGCATAATTTTCTAAACAACGATACTAAATAAGTGACATTTAAAATGTCAAATTTTTACAATAATATTTCAAAAGCGGACCTGACGGTTCCGATTTAATAAATGACCGAGTAAGAGTTAACCAATTAAAATACTAAGTATGTGATTTATGAGCAAATTAAGTTCATCAAAATTTTTTTGAGCAGAACCAATTTTTTCAAATGGAACCATATTGGTACCGTAGTACCATTTTTAGTTACTATAAATAAGTATTACTTTATAAAATTTCTAGTCGTATTAATATGTGCGATAAGTATACAACCAAATTAAGCTAAAAATCATTTGATGAACTAATAAAGTTATCTCAGAAATCACATATGTGGTATATTTGACGGGATTTTGTTTTTTGAGCATATATGGGATTTAGAAAAATAATGGACTTAAATGGAAAAGTAAAAATTATATTTGTACAAAATATTGATGTTTGAAATGTACTTGCATGTTGGATTCTGAATTTAACGAAAATTATGCAGTATTCAAAAATGAAAAAATATATAGGGTGTACCATTTTAAAATCGAAAATTAGTTTGGCGAAACCGGAAGTGGAAAAAGTCACCTTATGTAGAGAGTGCCGCTTATTATGTATATAGGATATCCGCAAATATCAATTAACTCCTTGAAAATTAAAGGAGAACAAGGGGGTGTTCCATGATCCTGTTACACCCAGTATATGTAACTGCATTAATTTTTGGACCACCTAGGTGAGGTATTTTCTATATAAATAGATTCCTTTATTTAAACGCTGGCAAATGGCAATCCACACAACTACCTACAATATTTAAGTGGGTACAATAAAAAAGCGTCTCATTCCAACATAAGGAATGAGAGAGTTAACGAGTTTATCTGCACTGATTTTGAGTATGGGTTAGGTGTGTCTTTTTGAGACGACAAAGTTTATCGTGCTAAAATCATGGTATTCTCGCGTCTCGTGTATTACCGTCTGCCTGATGACGCAATATGTTATTTCTAGAGAAAGCATATAAATTGTTTTCCTTCCTTACACGGAAGTGTAAATATGACAATGTACTGGGTGAGCTCGTTAGAATTCCCACTTTCATTTTTCTCTGTTATTTTTAGAGCTACGAAATTTTTTTACAGGATTACCTTACTTTTCCTGAAATTTCAGAGTACGCTATGAGAATAATACATATGTAAATAAAACAAAAATGTAGCAGCTGTTTCATTGACATTAATTTTTTTTAATGGAACACCCTGTATTTTGTTATTTGTCGAATTCCGCATTCTTCTGATTATATAACGATACAAAAAACATATGCCGTACTTTCTTCCAGAGGTTTTTGATATATTGTGCATAGAATATAAAGAGACAACCAAAAAAAGTCATCAAATCTGGCTATGAACGAGAGAGATAGAAATAGCGGTCATGTCGAAGCTTTTTGGTAATGTCAAACTTTTGACAAGTGACTGTCACAATTGTAAAATAAATTTTGACAGCTTTGACAATTAAATAAGGTTATAAATTTAAGAATAGAAATACGTATTTTTTTACTCGGCCAGCTTTAATGACTTTTTTTATGGCTCTATATAAAATAATATACTCGGCTATATAGCGTAATTTTTAGTGTCTGTGTATCAATTTAATGGGGCTGGTTGGAGCCAATTAGCCAGTCAATTTTGGTAATTCATAGTAAAATTGTTGTGCTCATTCATTTGTTGCATACATCAGTGAAACACACATAAAGGTTATTAATGATTTGTTTTTCATTATTAGTACCTAAATGAAATACATGACAATTTTGCGAAATATTTATTTTATCAGAACAGAAATTTTGTTTACAAAAATATGTTAAACACACTAATAACCCTCAAAACGCGTGTTTTACTAATATACATAAGCAACACATTCAAATAAAAAAAATCCTAAAAAATTAAGTTCTCGAAAGAAAAAACGTAACCTTTAAACACTTATTTTTCTTCCAAGGCCACACGCTCTTAGGGATCAAATGATAATACAAATTGCTCTAAATCAATTCATGTTGATATACATACAGTGAGTGGCTAAAGTTTGGAATAGAATTAAAAACTCAGGTTTTATTGCTATTTGAACGAAATGCTTCGACACGTCAATTTGTATTTTCAGTTTAGAGTTTCTCAAGAAATATTGAAAGTATACAGGGCGTTCGACTTTCATGTGCCGCTGTCAATTTTAATTGTTCTAAATAGAACACCCTGTATCGCTTTATATTTTTGAACAGGCCTTTGAGAGACAATTTCAAAATGATAACATTTGTCACATGTCTAAGTCCGATCGTCAATTGTCTGACGTAAAAGTCTGTTTGACATTACACTCTAGCTTAAAAGTGTCAGTTAAAAGCTAGTAGTAAGTGTCACTAGAACGTAGATTAATCACTTCGGGCCCAGAGAATGGTCGGCTCGTCCTCCCAGATTTCAATCCCTGTGATTATTTTTTATTGGGCTATTAAAAGGCAAAGTCTAGATCACACTACCACTTAACACTGAAAATTTAAAAACGAGAATTAGAAATGAAATTCGGGGAATCACACCTCAAGTTATCAGGAAGTGTTTGGAGAGCATATCGAACATTTAATTTAGGTGTATTTGACATCTTATTTTTTTGACATCTTTGACATTTTGAAAACTATTAATGTATCAGCTTTCTCCATGTTACATTCTTTCTGTTACTGATACTGGTTAGATACATTTCCCAATTCAACAGCTGTTATCTCGATAGCCACGAAAGTAACAGGTAACAAATGTTATATTTTTGAAATTGTCTCTCAAAGGTCTGCTCAAAAATATAAAACGATACAGGGTGTTCCATTTAAAAAAAAAACTAACATTGGCATTAAAACTAACATGATGAATTAACAGCGGTACATGGAACTCGAACGCCCTAAATACTTTCACTATTTTTTGAAAAACTGAAAATAAAAATTCATGTGTCAAAGTGTGTGACAGTAAAAATTGATGTGTGATGAATGCATTTCGTTCAAATATCAATAAAACCTGAGTTTTTAATTTTATTCCAAACTTTAGCCCATCACTGTATATTATTATTTAAGTTGCTCCAGAAGCATGACCTATTTATTTATTACTGATCTCCTTGTAGGATGCTATTTACAATGGCTTAATTATGGTTGAAGGGTGAGGATTTTCAAAGCTATATTAAAATGCATCTACTGGTGAGAGGTCACGATGCTAAAATTATGACATGCTGTTTATACACAAATCTGCAAACTGTCGCATTACGCAAAATTACAGATCGAGAATTATATTCACATTCCAGCATCTAGGCACTAAATGACATTTACTTATAAGATCTATGAACTCTATTAATTCATACTCATATTATACCAGGCTTAATAACTGGGTTTTATACGGCTTCGGGTCATTCTCGTACGCGTATTATGTAAATCTACTTCGCAAAAAAACTATTTACTACAAATTAGAGCCCCCCCCCCCCCCCCGGTCCGGTCTTAGATGCAAAGTGGAGCACCAACCTACACAACGATTTCGCAATGGCGTCCATAGCTAATCCATCACGCCGAGTCGAACACTTTCATCATCTGTACTCTTACAGCAAATAATTATAATTATGGATTTTTTGTTTTGTTTGCAGATCCCCGCAGATCTCGAAAAGAGTTGGCATATCCCTAGACCCACACTAGCTCGGAGCTCGAAAAGTTCGCAGGGTTCAACATCTAGTAATAATAGTACACAGGTAATTATTTCTAATGGTTCTTTTTAATGAATAAATATGATTTGAAGTCATGCAAAAACATTTGTCAATATTAAAATAAACAGTATATACTTACTTATAACTACATTTACATTTAAATTTGTTTGCATTTACATCTAAAAAAGACATATGCAAAACACAAAGGCGGATGAAAAAAAAGTTAGCAAGTCCACATATCGTGGGTTCTGCAAAAATTCAGTAAGTGCCAAAAAGTAGGAACATTAAAGTTTTTTGACACATCAATTAAGAACTTTTTTAAAGATAAAAAATAATTTACAGGGCAGTACAAATTGCATTAAATTCATCTCATAAGGGATATTTGCTATAAAGACAATACTTTTCTGACAAAAAAAAACGTACAAAAAAATATTTTTGGTTTATTATTAATTGTACTGAACTAACAATTTACTAAAACAGCTTCATTAGTGTTCAATATTATTGCAAACAACTCGAATATTTTAAATTGTAAACGCTTTCAGTTATTTCCCAACGTCTCTGGGACTTGGTCAAGATCAAGAACTAAATATGAGGTCGCAATAACTCAAACTGACTTTATTCGTGTGACCTATGTTGTAATCGATTATGTAACTATTTTTCTTCATCCTTTTAAACGATTTCGCGATATACGTATGCAACCAAATATACAAAGTATCTGTTAGTTTAAGAGGCAATTCGACGTATAGTCCAGTAGACAGAGATTTTTATGTGTTCTTGAAAGATATAGGGCTAGTTTTGACGGTTTCCTATGTATTTTTTTGGCGTAGAACACAATGCGCGGAGTCCGTAGAGTTGAAACCGTCCGCTAATTTTTTAAATTAACAATTTGGGAAAAAACGTATTTTCTTCACATTTTCGATTATATCTCCGTTCCTTGGCATATTGACGCCAATTTCTTTTTCAATACGCGTCTTGAAGCGTACCTACTTTCAAGATATTATAGTCAATTCCGAGAATTTCGAAGCGGCAACGCTAAAACAATATATACGTCGCGTAGTAGTCGCGTAGAAAAGGTTATAAAACTGGCTCAAATTAATATTTTTCAAAATCTCAAAAAGTCTCGCAAACTTGAAGAGATTTATGATTTTTCTAGCCCAACTCGGTCAATATCGTACAATAAACAGAAAAATGGCGTCATTGTTAATTAAGGCTTGCAAAAAAATTCGATCGTTAATTAGGTACTCGAAAAGTTATTAACGGATCAAGCTGAATTTTTTTGTAACTTCATACTACAAACAGCAGTCCATCCAATAAATTTCACGATCATAGTCGCCCTACTTTCGAATTAAAAAAAATAGTGAAAAAAAAGCACTTTTTCAACTTCAGCAGTCATTTGCAACTTAACAATAGCACTTGGAGACTTCGGGTTGGGCTTAAAATTTTGTAAATTCAATAGGCTACAACTTCTTAAATGCATATGCTATATAAAATATGCCAAGGAAGGGAGATATAAGCGAACATGTGAAAAAAAGACGTTTTTCTTTCACAAATTGTTAATTTAAAAAAATAGCGGATGGTTTCAGCTCTCGACCCCGCGCATTGTGTTCTACGCAAAAAAAAAAAGATATAAGAAACCGTCAAAACTAGTCCTAGGTATATGTTTCAAGAACACGTTTTGATGATTTTAGCTCTCTGTCTACTGGACTATTAGAGGCACATCCGCTTATACCGGAAGTTGCAACTTGCTTATTTTAAATGGAACTCCCTGTGCATTATTGCATTTTTGGAAGCTACAGGGAATTCTAAAGGCATTTCATGTATAATGTTATATACCTGTATTCAGGTTTTTGAAGTATTTAGTTTTAGTTCGCAAATGACGGTGACCTTAAGAAAATTGCAGATATTTCATAAACAATGATCCTTCATTTTGCAATGTGTTTCAATATGGACCCCTTATTTTTCTAACGGATTTATACTCAGCCTTCAAATAAGGGCAACTTTCTGTTAGACACTATTTCTAAATTCAATCGTTTTTATTTTAAATTCAAATTACGTTTTTCCATTGCTAGCAATTCGGTTTTGTTAACTTTGAATCGCGAGATTGGCAATAGCCGGCAAAAAACAATCAAATGGTTTATAAATGTCATTGACATTTCTAAAACATATTTTATTGTTTTCTGGATGTTCAGGTGTTTAAAGTTAGCAAAACAATATTTGAATTTTCAGAAGTTTAGTTAGTATCCATAGTTTTTCAGACGTCAATATAAGCTAGTTTGTTGGGACACCGTGTAAAACACTTCTTAATAATCAATAATAGCTTCTATAAACAAAAAAAAAAATGACTGCCGTCTAATTTCTTAAAAGTGTCGAACATTGGAGGTTATCGATTTTTTTGTGTCAATAATGAATGAAATATACCTACTACAGTTTGTTTGTATTTTTTAATTAAGAAGAGTGAGTCAAGTGATTGAGCACCGAAAACTTGCTATTTCATTGGCTGAATGTAAGTCATTGTTACACAAGCAAATATATGGAAATAATTGAAAAGCTGTCATATGTTCCTTTTGTGATAGTATCGAGCATCCAAAAAAACGTCATCAAAGTTAGTAAAAAAAGTAAAAAAAAGACGTATTTCATTTAATATTTCATGGGAGATAAAATAATTAGAACAATTCAGATGATCTTCGAGTTATACAAATACCATGTGTGTAAAGCCGAAATCGGCCAGTTATGAAAAAGGACAAACAGAAGTGAGACGATAGATAAGAAGCAACCGCACATGCATCGAAGGTACTGTGAGGGAATAATACGGGCCCTCTCACAACCTGCGCTAGTCATTAGAAAGAGAAGTGTGGCATTTCTCCTTTTTCACAACTGGCCGATGTTGGTTTTACACAAACTGTATATCAAATAGTAGATATATTAATTATTTCATTCAAAATTTAATTACGTTTTGCAGAGTGCAAGATCAGGATCGCTTCTACTGACAGCTGCAAATCTGGCTCAAATCCACCAGGAGTCCAACCAGGACGACGCAGTCAGCACGAGAAACCAAAACATACAGTACTACCTCCAACAGACGAGTAACGATGATCTCCTAGCACTGCCTATTAATAACACGAAGAAACAAGAACCTGACAACGTATCGATAGCGAGTTCCATGCATTTTACGGTTGTTAACATGAACACGAGACAGAAACCGCCGGAGAGGAGTTTCTGCAGGAAACACCAACTGACGATTTTAGTCCTCTCGATGTCCGCCTTGTTTACAGTAGGAATACTGACGGCGGTATTCTTATTAGAAAGTAAGTATGGCTTTAAAAAAACTTTATCTAATGATTAAGACCCACCGCACACGACAGACAGTCGGTCAACGACTATTTTGTTGGAAGACACCGCAGACCGACCGATAGTAGATGAGAAATCGGAGATAACTCGCACACGTACAGATAGTCGATGGCGCGTTTAGATAAACCACGAACGGGGCGATGCATTTGCAAAGATTAATGTACGTTGCAATATTACTACAACGTACTTACTAGTCAAGGTTTATTGAAATGAAAGTTTCATATACTATTTGATGATCTTGTATCCAACACCAGAGTGTGACTATGTGGTACGCTACTGACCACGCATTGTATTTCATCTAGCGCCGACTAAATTGTAGTTCGTGTGCGTTACCTCATAAGAGTGCATTTGTTCCATTTGTTACCGACTAGTCACAGACAATCGAGTCGGTGACAAAAATGGAACAGGTTTCAATTTTTTAGTCGGGCCGTCATTTTAGCTTGTCGTCTGAGGTGTCTCATTTAAACGTATACGTTACATTCATACAGACAAAATAGTAGGTGACCGATAGTCAGTCGTCTGCAGTGGGCCTAATGAATCAGAATTTCCACTTCCAGTTTTTCCCCATTTTCCTTTATTGGTTAGCTAGAATTAGATCACTTCAATATTAGGTTAGTGTATCCCGTAGTCGGATTTCAGGTATCAATCGTGTCATGTCAAAAAGCTCTATTGACTGGCCTATAGGCTTTGTCTGTCTGCGTGTAAAACTGCGTAAGAGTATCCCGTGTTCCCGCGATGGGATGGCGTACTACTGCGCATACGCGGGCTCTGGAGCGTTTTCGGGAAGGGTCAATGCCGTATGTAGCACGGGCAAGAAATACACGAGTATATAATGTACGAGGCGCTTGAAAATACGGTTTATACTTTCATTATCATAGAATTTTATAGTGCCGAGCCCTGCGTTGTGGCACACATTTCTGGAACCTAATCATCACTATCATCAGTCATTGTCATCATTGTACGCGAACCAAATTTCAAGTTTATCAAATCATTTTCGGGTTATTGTGTACATAAGAAAAGGTTAACAGACATAGATAGACATAGACCGACAGATCGACATAAATTTTTGTTCATTAAAGCTATAAGTTATAAAGCTCTTATTCTTAACAAATTCATGGAATGGCATAATAGACTTTTCGATTCAGACACATTTTTTTAAGGAATATATAAGTATTAAGCAAAAAAATATATTCAAACTTTGCCTCCTAACTTAAAGATATACATATACCAGGTGTGAAATTAATGTTACACTCGAAACGTGAAGAGAGACATCCATCAAGTGAGGTAGACGCAGATGTTACTGCGACTTTACACAAATCAGAGCCAACTGCCCACACTCCAGTCCTTGGCTTTGGCGGCGCGAGGGCTGAGTTCTCATTGAAATAGGGAGGGTACAAAATCGACAGCGACCCATCCGCTGAGTGGGACGTGCCCGATAGGTGTGGCAATTACATCTGTCTTATTTTAACCTTCACTTTCAATTAAGTCTAACTTCCTTTATTTTTTCATGACTACTTCATAAAACACCGGTATCTAAACATATATTATAATCTAACAAACAAATAATGAAATGAGTCATGTAATCACAAATCGTGAGCTCCAAACCGACAAAGGTATTGGGGAATCACGTGCTCGTCACATACGGACAATATGTCCTTCCACAATAGTTGAGATATTCAGTGGTACCTTAGGAATCGGTTTTCTTTATTATCGTAATTGTACCATTAATTGTAATTGTACAACCTGAAATATAATAACTATTTTTTAAATACTTTTTGTTTCAGTGAGGGCCAAAAACCAAAGGTACTGATTGTTGTGACCACGGAAGCAACAAAGGTTACCCAGGACGGCATTAACTACTCCGCGATAGATAGACAATAATATTTATAAAATTTATTTAATTAGCTTACGTATTAATTTTTAAGGAACTCTGTACCAATTGGACCAAAATTGAGGTTGTTCTTAGGTATAAGGATGTTTGTAATTACTTACATTAATTTTATAATAATTACTGTGATATGCGATACAATCATAATGTATAGTATTTATGTATGTTATTACAATTTCTGCAATGCGCTGACTAGCATTGTGGCAATTTTTTGTAAATTTGTGTCAAATTAAATTGTAGTTTAAAATGTAACAAATTTTGTTTTTGTTTAACATGTAAAAATAAATTGTTACATGACCCAGAGAAAACAATACGCAACCAAACGAAAAGTTCTAATGTTGCATTTGTAAGCCAAGAAAAAAGTAGACAAGAATGTAAAATGACAAGAGCAAAATAGCTACGGATATGGCATGGAACGACGAATATAAATGAAATTGTCTTACGTCATCCTTTACACTACAGTACAAGTAAATTTTATGTAATTTGAAATTATCTCTAATAATACAATTCATATTTGTCTACCAAACAGATTTCTGTTTTTTCGAAAGCATTACCATAAACATCACTGGTAATGCAAATTGATTTTTTGCAAGATCCATTCAATGGAACTTGCAAAAAAAATTAAAATATGTATGCCCTAATTAATTCCGAAATCTAAAAAAATTATAGAAAAAAATTTAATTCACACCTGCATTTAATTTCTGATCTTTTATAAAAAAAAAATCAGTTTAGTAGTTAAGTAATTCAGTTCAGTAATTAAGCACTTAAATTATACTTGTTGTTAGTCAGTTTACAACAATAGGCGTACTGCGAGGACATTTTTTAGTTAGAGCATTTAAGAACAACTACTTAATATTTAATTTAATAAGTAATAAATGTTTTGTTTACTGTGAATTCGGTGACTAAAAATTTCGTTACTTCGATTACGCAAACAATGATAGTCATAATTGATAAACGATAAAGAAAAGAAAATGCGGACTTACCAAAGGCCTATCGAATTCTATATTCTCTACTACTAACCGTAGGGAAATAATGAAACGGTTAGATATAACAGGATATTTCTTGCTCTCATGAACCCACCCACTCACCAAATGATTAATGATTAACTATTACTCGGATTTTTACGACTATTGTCTATAGGATAATGAAACTAGTATTCCTGAAGGGTTCACTACACCGTACTTATATATAATAATATTATGTATTTATCTGTATCCAATATAAACATAACATATTACTCCTATTAATAGATACTTAATAATGTTCACAAATCTACCGAACGCGAATAGCAAACAAAAGAACTATTTTTTCTGGAGAATGCAAAAAACGCAGTGTTTACGCCTTCAGGCAAACGCCAGCGACATAGTAGTCAAGGAGTACTTGACTTGACTTGACTAGTATACGATTTATAATTTACGATTTTATTTCCTATAATTTAATAGGTAGGCAATTTAAAACAAAGGTTGAAAGTTAGTAATGAAAAAACTTTTTAAAGACTAGGTAAACAAGACTTTTTTTAAAGAGGTAAACCACTCGACTTAGTATTTTAGCCCTCATTGTTCTTAAAACGATATAATAAAACTATGTCACACAAGGATATTTTTTTACTAAATTAAAAAACTATTTTTCTTAGGACTTGGGAATATAATTACGATTCTTTTGGAAAATCAAATAAAATATGAATAGAATGTGCACAAAACTGTATTTGCTAAATATAGGGCACCGAGTGCTCCACATATTATTGTCAAATTAAAATAACATAGTTACAGGGTGTCCCCGGATTGAGTTACCTATAGGTGAAATGGACAACAAATTTAATTTTTCGACAAAAAAGTCATTCTTTATCAAAAGTTTTACTTGTCTTGAAACGTCCAGAAAGTTTGTTGTTTGTTCAATTTAACATACAGGGTGTTCAAAAATAGCAAAAACTATATAATAATGAAGAATAAAGTACCTTAAATATTAATGATATGTAAAAGAGTTATTAAGAAAAATTGTTCGCAATTAAATTTATTACTCAAATATGAAAGCATGGCCTACTAAGTAGTCAATATTAAGTATTTTGAAGATTCCGCAATTTTTATATTGTTATACGTTTGAAGTATAGCCATTTTCCTTTAAAAAAAAATATGTTTACTAAAGGCGCAGACATAATAAGAAATCATAAACCCTAAAAATATTATTTAAATATTTATATTGAAGAAATTATGATTTAATAAACAAATTCAACAATTATTTGTGGGGTTATGATTTCTTATTATGTCTGCGCCTTTAGTAAACATAATTTTTTTAAAGGAAAATGGCTATACTTCAAACATATAACAATGATAAAAATTGCGGAATCTCTTCAAAATATTTAATATTGACTAGTAAGGCCATGCTTTCATATTTGAGTATTAAATTTAATTGCAAACACTTTTTCTTAATAAACTTTTTTACATAGCGTTAATATTTAAAGTAGGTACTTTACTCTTCATTATTTGATTTTGCTATTTTGAACACCCTGTATGTTAAATTGAGCAAACTGTCTGGACGTTTCAAGACAAGCAAAACGTTTTATGAAGAATGACTTTTTTGTCGAAAATTAAATTTTTGGTCCATTTCACCTATACGTGAAACTCAATGAAACTCAATCCGGGGACACCCTGTATGTCCTTATTTTAATCCTGATAAAATAATATATGATATCTATAATCATATTAATCGTTTATCAAAAACAAAACAAAAATGTAGCAGTTACCACATTAAATACAAAACCACTGAGTGGGTGGTCATAACTACTTGCAATTTCTTTTAAGACATACACTATACATATTATGATGACGTTGATGTATTTAAATTTAAAAGCACAGGTAAGTATTTATAATGATAATGGCTCTGACGTTAACAAAATCTGACATTAACAAAAAAGATCTTATATGTGTCTACATAAAAGATCTATTATACAGAGTGTCCCCTGATGGAGTTAATAACGGGCATAAAAGACAACTTTGGGAAAATTGTGGAATTAAAATTGATCCTTTCAGGAGTCTGCTATGCTTGAGTAGAAAGGTATTTTAGCCTTTAAATATCTTTGTTTTCAAAATATTAAATTCATGATGGGAGCAAAAAACTCCCTTTTTTTGTGTAAGATATGGGAGAATCTTAGTAAGGAAATTTGTTCAGAACTGAATATACAGTGTCCCAAAAAGTCGGAAACAGGCCCAGAGAATCAAAACTATCAGTATTTTCAAAAAGAGTTTCCTACAAAAAACATTCGCATCATAATGATAATGATAATGGAGAAATGGAAATCCACGAGCGGGCTAAGCCCTTGTTGGATTCTCTTTTTATTTACATAATGTACTTTTTATGATTTTACTGTTTGTGTAGGATTATTATTTATTATTACTACTTAATGTTCATATTTATGTATTTTTCCTTTTATGTGTAAATAAACATTTATTATTTATATTATTTATTATCAACAGGGTGAACATAAACTCTACAGGGTGTTTCAGAAATATGAAAAAAACTGTTTCGGTTAAATGGCAACACCGCTTAATTCGCGTCTAATTAAAAGATGTTATTAAGAAAAGTTGTTCAGAATGCCGAAATATGGCGATATATGAAAAATCGACGCGATAGTCAAATGTTTACGAATTAACGCTGCTGGCCCAAAAAGTTGGAAACAGGCCTAGAGGAAAGTCGACGTCGTTTTGGCTGGCCGATGGCGGTTTATGGTGCGAATATTTTTTGTAGGAAACTTTTTTGAAAATTCCAATAGATTTGACTGCGGGCTTGTTATCAGCTTTTTGGGCCAGCAGCCTTAATTCGTAAACATTTGCCTATCACGCCGATTTTTCGTATACCCCCATATTTCGGCATTCTAAACTCCTTGTCTTAATAACTTTTTTTGATTAGACGCGAATTAAGCAGTGTTGCCATTTAACCTAAACAGTTTCGGCGTAATGTTTTTTGTAGGAAACTTTTTCTGAAAATACTAATAGTTTCGATTCTGCGGGCCTGTTTCCAACTTTTTGGGACACACTGTATGTATGTGTGGAGAATTTTAAGGTCATTAGGCTACTTTGACATTGTTGACCTTCTGTTAGAATAGGGAAAACTGGATTTTTACTCAAGATATTAAAAACAATTGTTATAAAAAACATTGTATGGATTTTGTTGATGTCCTAGCAACTTTCTTTAATAAAATTACTCCATACATTGTAGAGATAAGCCACTTCACCTACTCAAAATATTATATTCTACAAGTTATGGAATAGCATATATCCAAGTTTGCATGGTTTCGCGAATGTGGAACTACCATTCCAAACATGTTGTAGACTATACTTTTTCTAATAATATTTTAGAAATCATATAAAAAAGCTGTTCTGAAGTCATAAACGTCACACGCACATCGGGACATAAATCTTATTTATGTCTGTCAATCTTATTTTGTTTGTTAGACATAACCATAGCAACCGAACCAAGGTACCTGCTTGATACATAATTTGCGTAACCGGATTGTGATTGGTTAAAAACTCATACGGAATATATTCCATACGAGTGTGTCAGAATGACATTTGTTTTAATATAGTTTTAGGTGTGGAATGAATGTGTTTCTAAAACAATGTTAGAGAATTTCTTGCTTCTGTCATGACCTGATTGTCCTTTTGAAAACAAAAATATGGCAAAAAAAATATCTACTCAGACATGTCTGATTCCCAGGATACATTTCTGCTCCAATTTTTTTTTACTTGTGCACCTATCGTTAACTCCATCTTAGGGGACAGTGTATGTAGAACTTTTTTCTCAAAAAAAAAGTAACTTGAATGTAAATTTAAAACATACACAGGTAATAGGTGTATTGATTTTTATAATCATTACGTTAAATGCCATATTTAAATCTCGATTTAAATAAAAGGTAAAAATTATTTCTCATTCTATCATTCCTATTATAATTTTTACTGTCCTATTGGATATTGTATTTATTTAATATAATGGAATGACCCTGGTAATAACAACAGATTATTACTGCTAATGTCAGTTAAGCATGGATTATGTCAGTACTTAACTGAAATTATGTTAATATTAGAAACAAATCAGTTTCTCAAAATCTACCTTTGGAACAGAATCAAAAACATAAAAACATGCCAAGTACAAATTAAGTAGGTAGGTACTCACCTCAATATCTGCCAAAGATTGAGTCCACTTATACTTGTCTAGATCACATCCATTACCTTTGTTCGGCATAAGTTTTCCTTTCTCAGATTCGTCTTCATCTTCCTCTATCACTTCACTTGTGGGGGCAGGGTTTGTTGGCTTTGAACTCGCTGGCACATTCTTTCTTTCATCGATTTCAGCTTGGAGCTTTTCGGCCTCAGCATCTGTTAATTCTGTTATTTCTGCAGGCTTCACAGCTTCCTGTTCCGCTTTCTTAGCAGCCGCAGCTTTTTGACGAGCTTCCTTTTCACGTTTCTCTTTCATTTCAACCTCATGGTTATCCCTGCTAATTTTCTCATATTTTTTAAATGTGCTCATAACCAACTGGAATCAACAAATGTTGTCAGTTCATGGTTTTCTTAGTTTTTCAAAAACTTTATACTCTAATAAAGTTACATATTTATGTAGTTAACTGATTACAAAACATCTTAACTGTTTGAATCACAAGAGAGATTGAAATGAAAGAATTATCAACTGAATAGATATCTTGTCAGTCAGTAGATATCAAACATAACATATTAAAATACAAGTCATAACATGTGAACAATTCAAAATTGTATCATAAATCCTTAACAATTTGTTACACTGACAATGACAGTTAAAATAATCAGATACAATTTTTATCTACAATTTTGTACCTTTTCCCATTCGCCCTCCTTTCCACCGACAAAGAAGTCGGTTTTTCTGCTCAGAAAATTAACAAATGTGTCCAGCAGCTGAAAATTAATAACAATTATTTTTTTGTTTATTATATTTTGAGGTTAACAACAATATATCTTCTAGAATATTCTCACCTGAGAAGCTCCTTCTGGATGATGTTGAGCAATTGATAAAAATAACGTATCGAACTGTTCAATTTTATCACTGTCACCGCTCATTGTCAGTTTTTATTTATTTCACCCGCCGCAAAATCAAAAACGCACAAGAATAATCGTCGTATTGATAAAACACGAGGTACTATTCACATTCACTTGATTGACTGTCAACAAACAGGCTCGCCAACTCTTATGTCTGTACCTGTACCAAATGCTTACGTTTATAATTTGCGACCACAATATTGAAATTCCAGACAAAATTGATAGTCATGTAATGTTCAATAGTATTTTTTCAACAATTTGATGTAAATTATTCCAACTTTATATTACACAAGAAAAAATTCATTTTAATGGGATATTTTAGACGTTGGTGGTTGGTTGGTATCACTGATTTAGTGAAGAAACGGTGTTGTTAATGGTGGAGAGTTTGTTAAAAGTGGCTATTGTGTTTTTTTTCGTTATTTTATACAATAGAAGACATTAATATTAAATCTATCAAGTTATTATTTATGGTTGAAACCCGCAGTATCTCGGTCAAATAAATTTTACCCTCCTAAAGATTCGTAAATGTGTTAACAGTAGTACATTAAGGTTATGTTAGACTACCTCATGCTTTTATTGTTAAAAAAGATAAATAATCATGGCAGAGAATAGCAACAGCACTTCAGTAATGACCGAGTTAACTTCTTTGATAAGAACCTGGGAGGACGAACATGGTCAACCAAATTATGATCCCGTTCCAACTCTTACGAGGTATCAGTTTGTCTCGTTATAGACACATTGAAAGTACAAGTTATTACAAATAATTCTTGCAGATTGGCAGAGATTATCGAAGTAGAAACAGAAAACTATCTTAAAATGGATCCAGACCCTTTCGATGAACGACATCCGTCTAGAACTGATCCAGAATGCAAGTTAGGACAACTGTTGAAAGCTCTTTTCAGAAAGGATAATTTTATGAACAAGGTTTGTGTCGTATTTTAAAATCATTATTTTAATTAGTAGAATAAAATACTGGCATATATTATGTTATGGACAAAACGTGAGCTCTGGTTAAATAATTTTTGGTGTAGACAGAACTACAAATAATAAAATATAAGTTTCAAACAAATCATATGTCCATATTAAATTCAAATTCCGAGTTTTTTGTAGAGAAATGCATACGTAGTGTATAAAATATAATAAACATATTATTTGTTTCATAATATAAACAGTCAGAAGTAATTGCATTATATACAGTTTGTGTAAAGCCAACATCGGCCGGTTGTGAAAAAGGACAAATGCTACATTTCTCTTTCTAACAACTAGCGCAGGTGGTGAGAGGGCCCGTCTTATTCCCTCGCACTACCTTCGATGCGTGGGGTTGCTTCTTATCTGTCGTCTCACTTCTGTTTGTCCTTTTCCATAACTGACCGATGTTGGATTTACACACACTGTATATCCTTAATAAGACCATACCAATCATTTATTTTAGGGAATAATAATGGCTCAATGAGGAAAGTATTTAGCAACATATTAAAATATAATTTTGCATACTACATTTCTGCTTATGATTTTGATTTGCAGTTTCAATCTACCTTCTTAGTTCATAGGTAATATAATTCTGATTAAATTAATCCACTACTGTCACACTTGTTGAATGTGGATAGTTTTTATAAGACCTTTGATTTATCATTACCAACAATTTAATCATATATAACAGAAATATGTCTTCATACAAAGGATTTTTTAGAAAAGTGTATAGAAGTTGACAATGTGTGATATTTTAAATTCAGTAAAAGTGAGGTTGTTTTTCCGGTTTTACGTATTTAAATGAGGAACAGAAATAAATCTGCCTGCCGATTTAAACGATAAATAAATTTTATCTTTTATGTATCTAGTTTAACGCTAAATATTGTATTATGACATGCTTTGTATACTGTAACAGTAGTTGCTGAGCAAGTTTTGACTTGTCTTAATTTCCATATTGTCCAGAATATAATGAGGTTATGATGTAACATATCCATTTTTTGAGAAATAATATGAAATAAAAGTAACAAAATATAAGTTATAATTGTCTGATAGTAATATTAGCTGAAATTTTATATAATGTGATATTAACGCTGGATTTATAAACTCTTCGCTCGCGATGGCGATGGCGATGGCGCTGGCGTTCACGTCCAAAGTTAAAACAGTAGTTTTAGGTAGAGTCGTTTATAAACGGCGCTGGTGTCGAATCCTGGCGCTCACCGGCGTTCGAGATAACTGAATTTTATGTTTCAGCGTTGGGCGTTCGTACCATACTGGTAGCACGCACACCGCGACCAATCACAAAGCATTAATGTAGTCACGTTATATGACGTTTTATTAAATGATATTAAGCATATGATTTTAGACAATTTCAACGGTTTTACATCATTGTGGAGCAAGATTTTATACATAATATAACAGCCCCATCAATTTGATATTTTTGTCTGTCACATCCATGTTTACAAAATGAAACACACAAACAAAACAACTTAAGTTAACATTACCTTAATTTATGAAACAAAAGAAAACACGAGTGCCAACGACAGTTTATAGATGGCATGTTTGAGTTGCTACGGCGACAGCGCCAAGGTCGCTCCACTGACGCCTATGTCAGCGCGAACGAAGAGTTTATAAATCCACAGTAAATATACTCATGTCTATTTCAGCTTGTAAATGATTATTTAAGAGACACCTATTATAGTCGCTTAAATGTAATCGGAAAAGGTATAGACCAGTTGAATATTGCTGCATGTCGTCTAATGCTTGATGTAATGCCAGGATTAGAAACGTCTGTAGTATTTCAGGTACGTAATATTATACATATATAAAGTATGAGTGTACAGTAAACATCAGCCGGTTGTAAAAAAAGGCAAATGCTACACTTCTCATTTTAACGACCAGCGTAGCGTGGTGAAAGGGCCGGTCTTATTCCCTTATTACCTTCGATGCGTATGTGGTTAGTTCTTATGTGTTGTCTCACTTCTGTTTGTCCTTTATCATAACTGGCCGATGTCTGATGTACACATACGCTCTATATATTTTTTTATATAATACAACTAAATATATAATTTTTAGCCTGATATGGACAGTTTAATTCATAGATTGATAAAGTGGGTAATCAACTCGATAGAACCGCTCCAGAGTTACGCTACGGGCTTGCTTGCTGCCGCGATGGAAATCCCTGAAATAGCGACTAGATTTAGAGATCAAAATAGTAAATTAGTACCACTTTTACTCCAGAGATTGCGGAGGTTGAAAACTTCTTCAGAATTCGCGCAGCACGCAAGTGCTAATTTATCTAGACCGTTTGCCCATTTATCTTCGATGAGGTCACCTCCGTACAGAGGGGATGGTATAATAAAAACACCTCCCATCTACAAAAGAGGTTAGTGATACATAAAATACCATATATAAGAATTACTCTACTGCTTACATAGATGGATATTAAATACATATGAAATTGTACATTTTTATGTCAAAGTAAGGCGAATTTAGTTACGTAAACCCAACCCCTCTTAGCGGAAATCTAGACGTTTCCAGATCTAACTGCAACTCTGCATAATAGGTTTTTATAAAAATCCTATATTTACAAAAATGCATTGATGTACATTGATTATATTTTACCAACTTAACTATTGTGAAACAATTTTAAACAGCGAATATTACTTTAAACATCTGAGCTGTGAAACAATTTTAAAATGTCTAATAGGAATATTATGTTGATGTGACAACAGCGAAACCAGACAGAAACTACGAACATTCAAACCTCCGGCGAGTCAAAGCAGAGTCGCACTCGACTATTATTCGACTCGGACAGTCGGACTATTATTGCAAAGCGATAATTCACAGAAAATACCAGTCGCGGTCGGTGGAATTTGACATGCTCGTATTTCCATATGGAGACATGGGACCCACACCATATTTTAGGGGGTGGTTACTAGACCTAAGTAGAAGGCTACATGGCAAAACATGTCCAGGGAAAACTTGCGAAATTTTGGTAAGTGTCTGATATCTGGTTTCCAGATCTTGAAAATGGTTTGCAAAATATTTGCGAAATATTTTTTTTCATAATTACTGAGTGAATACAATTTTTTTTTTGTACTTGTAATTTTTGCTAAATTCTTAAATTGCGTAGATATAACTATTTCAAAATCTTACAGGCAAAATGTTGGGATGAAATATAAATTAAAATTACCACGACTTTTATAGATCTTAAAATGTCAAGAAAACCACAAGTATAAAAAAAAATTGTATTTACTCAGTGATTATGAAAAAAAATATTTTGCAAATATTTTGCAAGCCGTTTCCAAGATCTGCTCGGAGGCAGCCATTTTTTGGAAAAAAAATCGCAAATTTTCCTTGAAGATTTTTTGCCATTATAGCCTTCTACTTACGTCTAGTAACCACCCCCTAAAATATGGTGTGGGTCCCATTTCTCCTTACGAAAATGCGAGCATGGCAAATTCTACGGACCGCCATTGGAAAATACATCATAATAAAATAGGGAATATTCGAATAAACGTACTAGTAGAAGGTCCCAGTGGTCTGACATATCCTTGTGTGACATATGACGTCATACAATAGTTCATTTCAAGTATTGACTCTAATGGATTCGTTCGCTCAAAATTCATTTACCGCTCAACACAACGCACAATACATGCTGGGGCCTTATCTATTTAAAAGTGCTCTGTATATTTCGAGATTCTATGAAATGATATGTATTTCGATTGTACGAAACGATTCCGAGCCGGCCCTGCTTCTAAAAAACGCAGGTCTTCCGACTCGTATGGTAAAAATGCTATTTCAAATTTCAATCCAAACGGCTCCATCGAAAAATCTGATGCTTGCCATACCCCTGCGCTAGCTATCAGATCGCGATTAGTTACCACCTCATGTTAGACGGTGAGGTCTACTCAACAAAGAAGTTAACTTATCAATTCCCCTTCATTCTGCTATGTACGCATTAGGGTGCTGGGTACTGTATAATCATTTAAATTGGTAGTAAAACATGAGTGAAGTTAATCTTTATCCTTTATTGTTTAGAATCTACTTTAAAAAATGTCATCTTTAGAACTGCTTCATTAAATGTTTCTGCGGAGATTATATTGAGAGTGTTATTTGTTTAGAAAACCAAACAGTGCTTTAAATTTGTCTCATAAAGCTGCAAATATTTTCCTATTTGATTGTCTATGATTTTCCTATTTGATTGTCTTTCTAACTTTGCAGTTTTTGAGATATCGTTATATTAATCATAAAAAAAGCTCAGCCTGTATATACTTGTATTTGCAAAATAGAGGGCTTTTTCTATCCACCAGAATAATTATTTTCACTAATTTTCAGTGGTTATGCACTGCTATTATTTTTCACACACTTGTATGCGAGTGACAAAATTCGGAAACATTCCGGTTGAACTGGAATTGACCGAATATTCATTCTTAAGGGGTAACGCCAGTCTAGTGACTGAAAAAAATGCCTATTTTTGATAATTTATTGTGGGAGTATGTGAAGCTGGATGGAATTTCTTTTTAGACAGTTCATTTAGCATGTGTTGAAGTTAAAAAAAAATGTTTTTAAATCAATTTTTGTAAAAATGGTGCACTTTTGAAAATTTTTGGCCAAAACATATGTCTTAAATTGTTTCTAAAAAAAAACTTGCATCAAATCGAAAAACGGCTACGTACTTCCATAGAGAATGTAATTGAGAAGCTACTGTCAAAATTTCAAATAGATCCATGCAATAGTATTCGAGTAATCTTTTCTACCAGTTTGAAAAAAGTGATTTAGAAAAAAAACGCTTTTACGGACGGAAAAAAAGTTTTACGGACACTTAAATCCTTGAAATTCTCATTTTACCCATTCTCTTTTGGACATGATCGATACCTTCTTACTCACAGTACAATCTTTATAAGTCTGTGCATCTATGATACCTTTAAAAGTTTTTTTAATCGCCATCCCCGCCGCCTAAACATCCCATCGTACTCAACGCACGCTCCGAGGCGCTGCGGCAAACAAAATAGAAAACAAAATGTTCCTATAAAATTAAAATTAAAATGGCCATAACTTTAAAAAAAAAAAATATTTTGTAACAAATCGAAAAACCTCTCCTTATATTTGTTTCTAGATTATGAAAAAAATATATATACTGCAAATATTCCATAGAGCGTTACTGAGATCCCAGGTGTTCTGCAGTTTTTTTTGAAAAATTTTTTGCAAACTGCTGACTTTTTTTTACTATAAATCCTTTCTGTAAGAGGTGTAATTTCTGTAAAGTTCAAACAGTTAACGATTTGCCAGTATTTTTTCCAAGGCAGTAATACAACCCTGTTTAACTTTATTACTGTTTGATATCCAATTGTTGCCTTTATATTTTTTTTTAGTTCATGAGAATGGGTTGTTACCTTCCGTAGAAAATAGCATCGAACAATCAGCTCCTTCCAGATCAGACAGTACTGAGGTAATTTTTCAATATTAATATTTTTTTGTGGTGGCGTTACCTTTGTGGTATCGCCCTCTAGTGCATTTAAATGGTACCAATATTTTGGAGGTCTAACAGAAGTCGGAAATTATCAAATGTCCTTCCTAAAGT
The DNA here is from genome assembly GCA_029963805.1 of Aromia moschata. Lineage (NCBI taxonomy): Eukaryota > Metazoa > Arthropoda > Insecta > Coleoptera > Cerambycidae > Aromia > Aromia moschata. Next base: position 50,622 of record JAPWTK010000945.1, read on the forward strand.
ACACTCTAATGGTGAGATCGTTAACTTCATATGGAAGTAGAGTGTTCTAGTAAGATCGAGACCCGGATTTTTGGCTTTTTAATTGTTTTCTTGTGGAATTTTTCTTGCTTCATATTTGATTCATAGTTTTACCATTAAAGAGGGCTTTGGAAAAGACATTTTATAGTTGCCGACTTTGTCGGACCTTTAAAATACGTCTAGTTCCATTAAAACACACAGAGGGCGATACCTCAAAGGTAACACCATTGTATGCTCTGCATATAATATTGAAACCGGATCTGTTGTTTTTGATGGTGAATGACTATGAATGAGGAATCTTCATTAATATTCTTGACAAAATTTGGTCTTTTGTGTATAGCTAACATTATTTTTTAGGACCAAGATGGTGAAAAAGGCCAGAAAAGGAGACGACAAGAACATCAGTCTACCCCCTCAATATCTAAAATATCCGATGTAGGTGTGATTCTTAGATGCCATTTAGACATCTTATTGTTTACAAACAAATTGTTCTAATAATTATTGTTGTAGGGGAGTGATTCTGAAAATTGTTCGAAGAGAAAGAAACCCAAATTAGAAACTAACCCACCGCCCGTATTCTTGGGGGATATGAGTCCGCAGAAAGGTAACGGCGTCTTTTCTGAGGCCAGCAACTCATCCTGGGCAGAGCTCGAAAGTTTCATGATTGGAACTGTTCAAATATTTCCACCGACGATAGCAACCAGACAAATTCTCATATTGCGGTATTTGACACCTATGGGTGAATATCAGGAGTTCTTGAGCCACGTGTTTGAAAACGACGCTTTAGAATTGATACTGTGCTACGTCAATGTACGAGCAACCAAAGAGGCTAGGCTAGCATTCGAAGCTCTTAAATATCTTGCTGCGTTGTTGTGCCATAAAAAGTTTTCGATTGAATTCATACACTGCAAAGGACTTGAGGTAAGAAATTACTTTTTTATAATACTCCTAATTGATATCAATTTTAATCAGTCTATAATCGTTACGATTGCAAATGTTTAAACTAATTGATTGGTATTTTCTTGAAAATTTATTGCAGTAAAACAGAAATAACAAGCCATCCAAAAAACGTCATCAAAGTCGGCCGAGCAAAAAAAGATGCATTTCTGTTCTTAATTTTCTCATCTTAAATTTATAATCTTATTTAATTGTCAAAGATGTTACTTTATATAGGGTGGGCCATCAGATGGTTTCTTTTAAAAATTGCTATTAAAACTATAGAGACACCCAAAAAAAAACGTCATCAAAGTTGGCCGAGAAAAAAAAGACGTATTTCTATTCTTAATCGAGTTTATAACCTTATTTACTTGTCAAGACTGTCACATCATATGACAGCCATTGTTTATTTTACAAATTGTGTCACTTGTCAAAAGTTTGACATAACCGAAAAGCTTAGACATCATCGCTATTTCCATCTCTCGTTCGTAGCCAGAGTTGATGACGTTTTTTTTGGATGTCTATACATCGTTGAATATTTTTAAATGATTGTTGCTTTATTCAAGAAAGTATGTCTTCCCATTATTTATGAAAAACAATTGAAGTTAAATGGCCGCCAATGCTGGCTTGGCAGTAGTTCATCTTTTCACCCAATTTTGCAGTACATTTTCGATTATTTGTGGCTCTATTGCACGAATAACTCGATTGTCGTTTTCCTTCTGTGTGTCAATTGTTTGTGGATCGTTGGAGTAACAATGGTCCTTAACATGTCCCTATAAAAAATAGTCCAATAGTGTTAAATCGTAGCTGCGCGATGGGCAATTAATGGTCAATTCCAAAATGGCTGATGACTAGAGTAGGATAATCGGTGCCGCGCGCAATGGCGTACGCGTCCTTTGCGATATTTTTTATTCGTTGTAAATGTTATACTTAAACGAAAATTTAAAACGCTTACCCTCTTAAACATCATTAACTTGAGGGAGTCGTCGCTGCATTGGAGTTATGGAGTATATGAAGTAGAACGCGGCATCGATTATCCTACTCTAATAATAACATGGTTACTGAATTTAGTGTGCAAAAGATTGATTGTTTCACGCCTTGTGTGACACGTTGGAACCAAAGTTCGTCCAAGTCCAAATCATCCAATCGCGGCCACAAAAAATCAGTTAACATGTCTGTAACGCATTCCATTTACTGCAACGCTGTTACCATCTTCATTTTGAGAGAAGTACGGACCAATGATGACTCACTTCAAAACCCACACCAAACAGTCACTCTTGCAGGATGCATTGGCTTCTCTATGACTACGTGTGGATTTTCGGAACCCCAAATCCTACAGTTCTGTTTATTTTCATGACCTCCAAGATGAAAATGAGCTTCGCCCGAAAAAATGATTTTTCGATTGAAATCGGCATCATTTTTAACTCATTTAAAGCCCACACGGAGAACCGATGACAAAGTGGATGGTCATTTTCCTTTACCTCTTGAGTAAGTTGCACCTTGTAAGCAAATAATCTCAGGTCTTTATTCAATATTCTCCTCAGAGAAGTGTGACTGACATTTGTTCTTGGGTTCTTGGATTTGCACGCACACTTTGGACAACAGCAGCAATTCTTTCAGCTGTGCGCACCAGACGAGCACGTGGATGACTTCTGTTATCCATAAGCATGCCAGTTTCACAAACTTTCCTTAAGAACATTCTTACACCAGGCGCTGACGGAGCTTCTGTTTGACCAAAAATTGTTCTCAATTTTCTCACTGTTTCTGCAACATAGCATTCGCTTTGGATATAAATTTTTCAATATTTCCCAAGGTGGTTCAAGCATAAAACGATCCATTTCTTACAGCGGAGGTTAGACACTGCATACAGGTATATGTCAAATGTCAAGTGCGTCACTGTCGGCAATGTAGAAATAACAATCAGTTTAAAAAGAAACCAATAGATGGTCCACCCTTTATGACAGTAATTATTTATTTCACAACTGTGACAGTCACTTGTCGTTTCATTTTAAGCTTCGACATAACCGCTATTTCTATCTCCCTCGTTCATAGCCAGTTTTGATGACTTTTTTTGGATGTCTATACTTATAAGCTGTAGTGATCAAGTTATCTTGATATTATATAGATGCACTTTTTGCATCTTTGTAAATGTTCCCATAATTGTATCTTAGCAAATTGTAAAACGATTTAACCATTTTTCATGAAATAGACAAAGTACGAAACTTTTTTAGTGAAAGAAATAATATCAGAGTTGGCATGGTCACAAGGTGGATATCCACAGGGAGACTAAAATTTCATGAGATGTTTTTCTCATGAGAAATTTATCTTGAGAACTTTATATATGTTTCTACTGAACATGAAATATTTCTCTGAAACACTCGAGTTTATGTGACATATGAAATTATACTTTCATGAAGCAAGGTGCCTGTGAATAGTGTGGATGCACTGTTCCAAAGTATATAAAATATTTCTTGAAAAACAGCCAAACAAAAAGGAAGAGGATCAATAAGGAAGGCTTTTTCGCTTATAGTGTGATCGTGCAATAAAACTTAATGCAGAAAATCATGTGACTGTGGTTTTAAAAACTGAATAGGTCGTTTTTATGTTTCTGTTGTTTTCGTTAGCTAATAATTTGTTGTTGTGAGTCTATTTTGCAGCCTATGGAAGTTCAGTCAAGCAAAGTGGTATGTTGAGCACTTCTTAGTGAAACACCACCAAATTAACGGAAAAAAATAACAAATATGCTGAAGAAATGCTGAGAGATTGAACTTCCATAGGCTGCAAAATAGACTTTCACAGATATTTACCTGATGAAAATTAAAAACAATAAAGTCAATTTTGAAAACCACAATAAGATGTTTTTCTGCATTGTTTTATTTGACGATCACACTATAGGTGAAAATTATGACCCCCCCCCCCTTAATGACCCTTATCCTTTGTAAAAAATGTAATATTATTAATTAATAATAATTGTGGATTGCAACATGACTCTATTAAAAGGTAATGAAATAAGATAGAAAAAAGCTGCAGCTGTTTTTATTCTTTGTGGGACACAAAAAAATGGGATTCATATAATCAACCTTGGTATCATCAGGTTCTTGTCCAATTGACATTATATTTTTTTCTATTTAAGTCTGGTTTTACTCATTTTTAATGAAAACGCAATTTTTTATTGCAGATATAATAGCAATACTCACATGCAGCAAGTGAAATAAATGTGTCATGTAAGACTCACAATACTCTCGAGTCCCTCTTAAGTCACCTTTGCTTAATTCACATTTCTTCTTATGTCACCAGGTTTCTCCCTATTATGTCACGAATCTCTCCCTCTTAAGTCGCCGCCTCTAAAAGATTTAGAACTACATTTGGAAATGTTATTCTCGCATGAATATGTACAAGATTTATTGAAAAAAAATGATTGTGTAATACATTAAATACAGACTCCTAACCTTTAGAATAGGTTGGCTGTATTTTAAAATATTTAACTTTTAACATATTCACTCAAGCGGAAAATTGAACTTAGTCACGCACGACTGGGTATACTTACGTTGATTTTTTCGTTCAACGGGCTCATTTTTCATTATAACAAGTGCTGTGGTACATCTCTAAAAATGTCTTTTTGCAACTAAAAACACGAAAAAGTTGAGGTTATGATGGCTTTTAAACTTAAGAGAGAATAAATTTCGCGACTTAAGCGAGAAGGTGATGCACGGATTTGGTGACTTAAGAGGGAATCGAGTGTATATCATGTTTACACGTTGAAGTCTCATGAAATTTTTTCATTGGTGGATTCACTTTAAGTTTTGAGATATTACATCAGAGAAGAGACTGTCCTAAAATATTATTGTCAATCATAATTCACACCTACTCACTCTTTTACAATCTGCTAAGATCAAAGGACACAATTTGTAGGTTATCTGTGAGTGATTTTTTTTAGGCTCTGTTGGAAGTTCCTCGACCTTCAATTGCAGCAACTGGCGTGTCCATTTGTTTATACTATTTAGGTTACTGTGAAGAAGCAATGGAGAGGGTGTGTTTGCTTCCTAAATTTGTCGTCAGTAGTTTAGTCAAGTAAGTATTGAAATCACTACCATACGTATGACTAGACTTAATATGATTGTGACTTAACTTGACTAAATTTGAATTAATGATACAAGTTTCCCATTCGTATGCCACTACTGAATACCTCAACTATTATGGAAGACATGCTAACCATGCACGAAGTATCTGTGATTCCCAGTATCTTACCAGTTTATACCATGTGATTTATGATGCTCATTTTTTATTTGTTTGTTTAGTGTAGTCAGTAATAACGAGCTGTCCAAAAAAACGTCATTAAAGTTGGCCTAGCAAAAAAAGGACATATTTCTATTGTCAAAAATTTATAACCGTATTTAATTGTCACAGCTGTCACCTTATATGACAGCCATTGTTTATTTTACAATTGTGACAGTCACTTGTCAAAAGTTTGACGTAACCAAAAAACTTCGACATGCCTGCTATTTCTATTTCCCTCATTCATAGCCAACTTTAATGACGTTTTTTTGGCTGTCATGGCTCAGACATAATGTGAATCAAATTCCCATCCTTAAAGTATGACACTAACATACTTCGTTGCGCTACAAGGAGTATCTTTAATCCTCTATTATCAGGTATTTGTTGTGCATGAATATAACGAGAAATTTTCACAAACCTCATGGCATATACTTACAACTATTTGTTCTTTTGATTTGTAATTTGTCAAATGCCATGTCAAGTTTCAATGCCATCACTGAGTCATCATCAGTATCCAGTCAGGTACTATCATTTGACACCTCCCGTGTCGTTCGTTTTATTCTTAAAACAACAAGTTTTATTATCCCGAAATACAACAAACTTACATGTCACCACTGATTATCTCAACAATTGTGGAAAGATATGCCGTCTATGCTTGCTGAGCATCTAACCTACCTCTGACATATATTTGTAGGTTTATTTTAAGACATACAAAGTTTATAATTGTAATATTAAACATATCTTGAAATATTCTAGATATGCACTATGGTTATTGGAATGTTCTCATGATTCCGGTCGTTGCCATGCCATAATGTTCTTCGGGCTAACTTTCCAATTTAAGGTTATTTTAGAAGAATTTGACTCTCAAGACGGTTTAAGAAAATTACACAACGTTGTAAGTAACAAATAACAAATGTTTGTTGATAATTCCATAAATGAAAATGGAAAGCATTATGTTTTTCTGTCCTTAAATGCTTAACCTTTATGTCTTTATTTAGATTGCCACGTTACCCATTCTCTTACCAGACGCAGATACTGGTCAACTGAACGAAGATCAGGAAGGTGCAGCGCGACAAATAGTGAGACATGTATGTGTCGCGTATCGCCGTTACTTAGAAGCGCACTTGTACGCAAAAGTTGAGTTAATACGAAGAGGTCAGCTAAGGCCTAACGAACGTCTAGTACCGCCTTTACCTCCTCAGCCTTCGTATAAGGTACTATTCGTCAATTTAATGTTCAAAAAAAGTATAATCGATGTTTTTAGGCCTGCAAATCGTCTCCTGAGGAGATTCAGCAGCAGATCGACATGCTCTTCCAACACATGCCCTTCAGGAGCCATTGGGCTCCTATTGACCACCTGTTAAAGTTGGGCGGGATTACGCTGCTTCTGAAAATTATCGCTTTCGCTTATGAATGGAATTACAGCGGCAGGGCTGAGACTGTAAGGAGTGCCCTAGATGTGTTAGCCATCGCTTGTGTTATGCCCAAAGTACAGTTACTATTTTGTGATAGGGTGGACTTACCCGAGGAAACTTTGACTGTTGGTAAGTAGATTTTGTATTGGGCACTGATGAAATATATATATATTTTTTTTGTGCAACAAAAAAATTATTTTTTTTTTTTTCCTTTTTTTTTGACAATGTGGCTGGCAAAACGCGCGGATTGAGTGTAAAATGTAATGAAACCCATGTAGTGTTTCATTATTAGTGGAAAAAGTGTGTAAACAAATGAGACATAAACCTCTAGGACAGACAGTAGTGTAGAGAATGATCAGATCCTAGTAAAAAATGTATTAATAGGGTCAAATACTCGCGAAATATACTTGTTTGATAATGACATAACTGATATCGTTATGTACTCAGTTTTTAATGTTCGTTGATGATCTAAGAGTTTGAATGAGGGGCCGTTGTTAAAGGATGATCTAAAGCGTGGGCCATCAGATGGTTTCTTTTTAAAATTGGTATTAAAACTACATAGTTGAATATTTTTAAATGATTGTTGCTTTATTCTAGAAAGTATTCCTTCCAATTATTTATGAAAACAATTTCAGTAAAATGGCCGCCGCAGCTAGCTTGGCAGGAGTTCATTCTTTTCACCCAATTTTGCAGTACATTTTCGATTATTTGTGGCTCTATTGCACGAATAACTCGATTGTCGTTTTCCTTCTGTGTGTCAATTGTTTGTGGATCGTTGGAGTAACAACGGTCCTTAACATGTCCCCATAAAAAATAGTCCAATGGTGTTAAATCGCAGCTGCGCGATGGCCAATTAATGTCTCCAAAACGGCTGATAACACGGTTACCAAATTTAGTGTGCAAAAAATCAATTGTTTCACGGCTTGTGTGACATGTTGCTCCATCCTGTTGCAACCAAAGCTCGTCCAATCGCGGCCACAAGAAATCAGTTAACATGTCTGTAACGCATTCCATTTACTGTCACGCTGTTACCATCTTCATTTTGAAAAAAAGTACAGACCAATGATGTCACCACTCCAAAACCCACACCAGACAGTAACTCTTGCAGGATGCATTGGTTTCTCTATGATTATGTGTGGATTTTTGGAACCCCAAATCCTACAGTTCTGTTTATTAACATGTCCTCCAAGTTGAAAATGAGCTTCGTCTGAAAAAATGATTTTTCAATTGAAATCAACTTCATTTTCAATCTCGTTTAAAGCCCATACGGAGAAGCGATAATGAAGTTCAATGGTCATTTTCCTTTACCTCTTGAGTAAGTTGCAACCTGTAAGCAAATAATCTGAGATCTTTATGCAATATTCTCGTCAGAGAAGTACGACTGACATTGAGTTGTTGTGCTCTGTGACAAGTTGAGGTTCTTGGATTTTCACGCACTCTTTAGGCAACAGCAGCAATTCTTTCAGCTGTGCGCACCGGACGTGCACATGGATGACTTCTGTTATCCGTAAGCATGCCAGTTTCACGAACTTTCTTACACCACGCGCTGATGGAGCTTCATTTCGACCAAAAATCCTTTTAAATTTTCTCACTGTTTCTGCAACACAGCATTCACTTTGGAAATAATTATTCAATATTTCCTAAAGTTGTTCAAGCGTAAAACGATCCATTTCTTACAGCAGAGGTTAGACACCACATATACGTATATCAAATGTCAAGCGTCTCAGTGTCGGCAATGTAGAGAAAACACCCAGTGTAAAAAGAAACCAAGAGATGACCCACCCTTTATTAAAATTGAATTCCCTCTTAGTAATCACTTATATTAACTAATAGAAGGAAAATGTGACTTCGCCAGCAGTGTATAATTTATGAATATTTGCGAATTGTAAAATTTTACATAATTATTTTGTTTCTTACTCTTTTTGTAGGGTTAAATATCATATTAGGGGCAGCAGAAGGGGAAATCGTTACTGATGCCGATGTACAAAAGGCTGCCCTTCGTGTTATTGGTAACTGTGTTTGTGCTCCAATTATCAGGGTATGTTAATCTCCCATTTACTAAATAACTGAAATTAACCTATTTAAAACACAGGTTGGTGGAACACTGGCGAGATTCTCTCAGAACGCGACGACTTCCCCAAACAAGAAAATGAAATTCAAGAGTTCTGAAGAACTCATCCAGAAAGTTTGGGACTGTGTTAGAGCCAACAGCGGCATCATGGTTTTGTTGCAGTTAATGCAAGTAAAAACTCCAATTACAGACGCTGACTGTATAAGAACGTTGGCTTGTAAAGCGTTAGCTGGATTGGCAAGGTCTGAAACTGTTAGACAGATTGTTTCGAAATTACCATTATTTACTAGTGGCCAACTCCAAAGTAGGTATTCATTTCGTCATATTTAAAGTTCTCTTGTTTTTTTAAGAGTTGTGTAATATTTTTTTATTTTTTAGATTTGATGCGTGATCCAATACTGCAAGAAAAAAGACAGGAACATGTTATGTTCCAAAAGTATGCATTGGAATTACTAGAATTGCTTTCGGGAAAAGGAAAACATACTGGAAATGATCTAGAAGCATCCCTAGCAAATATACATAGGGTAAGTAGAGACCTGTTATATGTATTTATTTTGTTTCTGTTATATGTATTATTTATTGTGATCCCTTAATAACAATATTGTTCAGTTTTCAGCTTTATTTTGCAATTTTTTTTCTCGTTTTTTTGTCATTTGCCATCAAATTTATCACACTGATGAGATCTAATAAGATCAAAATCTGAATCTGTAATAGCTGATGGTGAATGGCAAGAAACGAGGAATCATTCTCGCATTGAACATTGAATATACCTTTAGTGTATGCTTGGGGAAAATTCCAGTGGTTGAGGGAGCCAAATTTATTGGACACACTGGAATATCCATGTATATTCCCATTTACGCACACTAAAATGCGATATTCCTAGATAACAGTACCCTAGTTTCCCTGATCATGATACAAACCGACACATTTCGTCACTTGCAGTCAGATATATCACACTGATGAGATCTAATAAGATCGGATCTGTGCTTTCTGATGGTGAATGACAATGAACATTGAACAGTTTTCTTCATTGAGATTAATATATTGAGCCATCCAAAATAAACTTCATCAAAGTTGGCCCAATAAAAAAAATATTGTTTCCCAATAAACAATAAAAACATATTTCTATTCTATCTCAAATTTATAATCTTATTTAATTGTCAAAGTTGTCACCTTATATGACAGCCATTATTTATTTTACAATTGTGACAGTTACTTGTCAAAAGTTTGACATAATGGAAAAGCTCCAACATAACCGCTATTTTTATTTCTCTCGTTCATAACCAGATTTGATGACATTTAATTTTTATGTCTAGCACTTATAACAAATATTACAATACATTACAATATAACAGATATTTGTTCTTGATAATGAGGTGTATTTATACACATGTGGAACTTAAAGGAAGCATATAAAATGCTAAGATAATACCTAAAATAATACCTTCCACAAAATATTGCCAAAGGCTCACCTATCAGAAAACACACGATCGTATTCCCCTACCGTCTAGCTCCGCCTTCAGCGTCTCGAAGGCAAGATCTTTTAATTTCGTTTAATACTCCTTAAAAATGTCCGCTTATACAATCGAGGACGACATGGTTGCCAGATTTCAATTATCGCGAATTGGTGTGGAAAAATTCGCAAAAGTCGGCCAACGTAATTTTATAGTCTTGACGACACAAAAAAAGGGCATCATGTTAGAATTCTGTGTTTATGCATCACGTATTTGCCTCACGTTTTGCCACAAATTACCTGCTACCAAGCCAACAAACCAGCGGCATAGTACTTTAAAATAGTAAATGACTAAAAAACAAAAAACTGGACGTTTTCCTCGAAATCCCGAACTACTATACTTTTCTTGACGCGCGTTTCGCCTACTACTAAGTTGGCATCTTCAGGAGAAGATTAAAACTGTTTTCAGTTCAGTTTTATTCAGAAGTTATTATTTATCAGAAGACTAAAACTAAACTGAAAAAAGTTTTAATCTTCTGAAGATGCCAACTTAGTTGGCGAAACGCGCCGCAAGAAAAGTATAGTAGTTCGGTGTTTCGTGGAAAACCTCCAGTTTTTTTGTTTCTACGCCGAAGGTTCCACTACCCACTACAGGAGTAAATGACTAGTTATGATGATCGAATTTTTACTTTAGATCAGAAATCACCAAAAAAAATGGCAACTTATGAAATAAATAGCCCAAATGAGTGGGCCATCAAAAACGTAAACATCGCAGTATCTGACAACGCTGTACTTCGATCCCCGTCTCGCTGCCACTGAGTACCGACTTCTTCAGTTTGTCAACTTAAACATTGTAGGGGAATACATTACGTATGACGTCTGCTCCGCCCATCTTCTGCTATGACTCCCTACCAATTTTCCATGCATTTGAAATGCATGTAATAGAATTTCCAATGCTTCCAAATAAAAGTTCCACACGTGTATATGCTAAACTCCTCGATTTAACGAAAGCGTTTGACTGTGTTTCTCATGATATCCTAATTAAAAAACTGACTTTCATAAATAAACTTTTATAAATTCAGTCAAACCAGCATCGACTTAAAAACTTCATACTTGACGGTCTGTTACCAATTTGTATGCTTCGAATATAGGAAATCAGAACTACAGAAAGTCAAGCATGGTGTACCTCAGGGCTCAGTTTTGGGTCCTACGTTCTTTCTAGTGTACATGAACGATTTACCGAATGTAGACCCTATGGCATATTTTATTTTATATGCTGACGACATTACAATAGCCCACAGAAATGACGAAATTAATGGATTACTAGCAGATATGTCTAAAACACAATCTATCACTGATGATTGGTTCAAAGCTAATAAATTAACAGTAAACCAAAGGAAGACAGGAAATATAATGTTCACTTTAAAAAAATGTGACACCGATAAGAGCGTGGAACTAACAAACTGTATTAAATTCCTGGGAGTATACATATAGATAACAAATTGTCTTTTGAACATCATGTCAATTTCGTCTGTAAAAAAGCTTCTAAAAACCTGTTTTTATTAAGAAACTTGGCTACCCAAATTTCACAGACATCTCTACTCACAGCTTACTATGGTTTAATACATTCAGTTATATCATATGCATTGTTTGTTTGGGGCCATTCACCACATTGCTCCTCTATTTTTGCAATGCAGATAAAAGCTGTTAGAATTATTGGCAACTTAGGTTATAGAGATGACTGCAAATAAATTTTCAAGGAACTAAAAATACTGACCTTTCCCTACACATACACTAGGGTGACATTATTTTTTTTTGAAAACAGGCTTAAAAGTTCCGTTTCGGTGTAAAAATACGCCAGTTAAAATTTGAGCCCTTAATATTAATATTAAGATAGTCCGCATCGCACTTTTCTATTTTCCATAAGAATAACATGGGAACATTTTTTTTGGCACCTTCTGATTTTTATTGCTTGCTAATAGTGTACTATATGGAAAAAAATTTAGTGTATTTACAGTATTTTTTTTTAGTGTATTACAACAAAATTAATGGTTTTATCGAAAATATTTAGCCAAAATTTTATGTAAATTTTAAATTTGGTCTTTTAGAAAATGTTTGTTAACAATTTTTCGCTATGAAAAGATAAATCAAACAAAAAAAATGTTTTCAGTTGAAATTATTAAAATTTTTATATTTTTGAAAGAAAATTGCGTCAAGTAAAATATTGCATTTGATTTTTTCTCCAATTTTTTTCCGTACTCTGAGTACATGTTTTAAAAATTATCATTGTTAACTTTAAATTTCAAAACTAAAGTTGAACAATTAAACGGTCAAATTTTCGGTGAATTCAACTTTGGCCTCGAATAACTTTTGAACCAGTAGACTTAGCGAAAAATCATGAGAGACCTTTTTTATAGAGCGTTCAATTCTGGACAAAAATATGTTAAAAATTTTTCCATATAGTACACTATTAGCAAGCAATAAAAATCAGAAGGTGCCAAAAAAAATGTTCCCATGTTATTCTTATGGAAAATGGAAAAGTGCGATGCGGACTATCTTAATATTAATATTAAGGACTCAAATTTTAACTGGCGTATTTTTACACCAAAACGGAACTTTTAAGCCTGTTTGCAAAAAAAAAATAAAATTTTTTTTTTTTTGAAACACCCTACTATACACACTTCGATGTTTGCTATATATTAAAACTAATTTACATCTATACAAACCTTGGATTCTAATTCATGAACATCTGACCCGAAACAGAAATAACATGATGTGGAATACCTACGCCTAACAAAAACCAGAAACGGATCAAATTATTATTCGGTAAAACTTTAATAAAACATTTTAACTTAAATTCTGACCAGTACAAACAATTGTTTAAAAAAAAATTCTAACAGAAAACTCTCTAAATTAATGATTTCTCTCTTTTGGATTTTAGTACCCTATGATAATTCTAAAACTTTCATTTTGACTAGTAGTGATATTCGTTTTTGTATATAATTTTATTTTGTACTTTGTGTTATTTGTATTTTATATTTATATTTTTGTTATTTTTATATATAAAATTGTACGATTTGACCTGTATAAACACTACTAAGTGTATAACACCAATAAATGAATTATCTATTATGTTCGCAGATAATAAAATACACTAAATTATATTTTGCAGGCGAATGTTGTGGCACAAACAAAAATTCAGTTCAACGATAGACAACTACTTCAATTAATTCATCAGCATTTGGTACAGAAGGGTTTTAGAGACACGGCCGGAATGTTGGTTAAAGAAGCAAATCTCAGTAACGCGATTACTTCCCTCAATACACAACATCCCACTAAATTTAGGTACTCAACTTTGACACCTACCAGGGTAACGTATAAATTAGACGCATTTTTGCTTGTACTAAAATTTGTTGTGATATTGTAGGTGCGACTTTCTTTTCCTCCCCTAACATTCACCGAACATTGCCTTCGATTTCTAGCGAGAGTGTTAGCACTGTTGCTGTCAATGGCGCTAGTACCTCTTCACCGTCTACTATTAAAATAATCAAGTAAGTACTCAGTTATTATTATGCATTTTTTTACATTAGTGTGCTGTACAAAATTCACCAACCAAGTTCCCAAGGACATTATGTTACTTGATTTGATTTGATTTGAGAACTTGATTGTATAAATATGATTTTTGTTTATTTAATAGCTTTTACCTTTGAACTCCATCTTTTTAATACTTATTTCTATAACCTACATTTTTTCAGTACCTATATTTTTTCAATAAGGTTTCAATCTCACTATATCTTTATTTCAGTTTGCAACTTTTTTTGCGAATCTCAGTATATATATTGTGGTATATCTTGCCATCCAAAAAAAAAAACGTCATCAAAGTTGGCCTTATCAAATTTATAACCTCATTTCAGTGGTTCCTAACCTTTATTATCCCGTTGCCCACTTGGCCTTTCGAGATTTGCATCGTAACCCTTTCGAAAACAAATAACTAACTAGACAACCAGCGGTGCTGGCTCCTCTTTTTTTCAAACTTTTTTTTAACTACGAAGGAATTATTGAAGTTTATTGAAATTTGGCATGATGTTTTATACATGTTTAAAGAATATAAAATTATTTATTTTTTTTAAATTTCAAAATGACGGATTTATAAGCGGTCACAGGCAGCACGTCCAAGAATGAGGCATCAACTTGCGGGCGTTCTGAAGGCTGTAATTTTCATCTGAAACAGTCCAATAAAAAAAATTGAGTTAATTAATGTTATAGTTTCTATGTGAACCAAAAAAAAAATAAAGAAAAAAATTGAAGAAATGGCGTGTTTTTCGAAAAAAAATCGACATTTTCGGTTCACATAGAAACTAGTTATATAGACAAGAAATCCTGAAAGTTTCGTCAAGATCGGTTGAGAACTTTTTGAGATACTTTTTCGTGCAAAACGAGAAAAACGCGTTTAAAGTTTTGATTACCGAAAAATGATATGTACATACCTTCTAATCAGCGAGTCCAGGAGCGAATATAAGGCCTTCAGTCTTCAAAAAACTGATTATCTTTGGCCTGTAAGTCCTTTCGGGCTCTCCGGGCTTCCGTGGTGGATGAGAGAGAACGTTTGTCCTGCCTGTCAACCATTACCTGCTGCGTGTTCCAAAAGTTGTTTTTGAAAAACGTCGAAAAAAGATGGAAGCACTTTTCGATTCTGGGTTTTCACCATCATATTCCACGGGAAATTTGCTTTTTTAAGCAAAAAAAAAAATCGATTTTTTAGACCTTCTAATTGTATTTCCCCCCTTAATTACCCCCAGCAGAGGTTCATTTTACCCCTTTGGAGGTAATTACCCTCAGGTTCGGAACCAATGCCTTATTTAATTGTCAAAGCTGTCACCTTATATGACAGCCATTATTTATTTTACAATTGTGACAGTCACTTGTCAAAAATTTGACAACCGAAAAGCTTCGACATGACCGCTATTTTCTATTTCACTTGGTCATAGCCAGATTTGAAGAAGTTTTTTTTTGGATGCCTCTTTACATTACTAAAGAGACATCCAAAAATAACGTCATCAAATGTGGCTATGAACGAGAGAGATAGAAATAGTGGTCATGTCGAAGCTTTTGGTTATGTCAAACTTTTGACAAGTGACTGTCACAAGTGTAAAATAAATAAAGACTGTCATATAATGTGACAGTTTTGACAATTAAATAAGGTTATAATATATAATGTTGGTTCGATATATACTGAGCAATATAGCAACTACTGTCAACTTTCAATTTATAATAACTACTGTCAGCTCTCAATTTCAAATGATATGAATCAGCAAATTACGAAAAGTTCATTTTTATTGGGTGCATTCAACCGTACAGGTGGTAGGCTAGCTGGTTTGCAACCGCTAGACTTAGGGTCGCCATTTTTTCTAGCGAAATTTATTTGTGCTAGATGAGGCAGCGGTATTTTTGACTGGTTTCAAAAATCACTTTTTAACAACTAATGCCTCCATAACCTCATTATTTTTAAAACATTCTGAAATTACGTCTAATGCGAAAGCATCTAATGTAGTAAGCATCTAACCACAGAAGATCGATGCAACAAACTTAAACAAGCAAAACTTACACAAAACATTTAAAAAGTACCAACTCTGTGGCAAATATACGGGTTTGTTTGCTTACAGGGTTCCAACACATTACATTCAAAACAGAACTTATTAGTGCTTGAATAGCGATAATCTAGCGGCTAGGTTAGCGCTTGCACAGTTGAATGCGCCTATTGTTACATATATAGAATACAGACATCATTATTTTTAATATAAGGTTAAGTTTAACGAGGTAGTATTATTTTTACTTAGTTAGCCTCCACGTGGTAGTCTTTATTGAATTTGTTTGTCATTGTTTAGGAAACACCAAAATGCGCCTACAACACCTGTACAGAATTCTCGCCTTCAGAAACAAATTAGTAATGAACCACACGTGTGGTTGCCCGGTCAAAATGTACATGAGGAGATTACTACATCATCTGAACAACCGAGAGTTACCTTGGACTCGATTATTACCGAGTATCTAACTAATCAGCACGCTCTCTGCAAGAATCCAATGGCCACGTGCCCACAATTTAATCTGTTTATGTAAGTCGATCTAATTGCTTTCCACATAATAATTCATAGTTTGTTTTACTAGTTAATTAAAATCAATGTTACTTTCTAGACCTCATAAGTGTCCAGATCCTAAACCAAGAATAACGACTGCGAATAACTTTGTAATTAGGTGCGCTAGAAGATCAATCGGATACCAGTCCAAGACAATGGATAGAAGATTTGTTCATTCAAGGTTTTGTCCAGTGCAAACTATTAGGTCTTCAACTGACGAGGGCTTCTTTACTTGTGCCAAATTTATGGTGAGTAAAACTTATATCTTCATGTGAATGCATTGAAAATTACATCTGGTTTATATCAGTATACAGTCAAGCCAACAAATAATGAAACGAAGTTGTCACAAATTGCGCTATAGACATACATAATATATTCTGAATCAAGTGTTCATTGCACATGGACAGTACATACTACTACGTACAAAAAGTACCCAGAAATTGTAATAAAAGCACATAAATTGTTATTTATTCATCAAAATTTATTTTGTCCCCTTCAAAGTAGGCTCCATCGACTGCAATACAGCTATGCCAACGTTTAACCCGATCCTCCATCAGCGAATTTTGTTTGATGGCCTCTATCGTTCCAAAGCGGCGATCGCGTAGTGGCAATTTCAATTTTGGAAATTAAAAAAATCATACAGCCATATCTGGTGAATACGGTGGTTGGTCGATTGTGTTTATTGGGTTTTTGGCCTTATATTCGGTCACAATCGTAGCTTGGTGAGATGGCGCGTTGTCGTCGTGCAAAATCCAAGAATTTTCCTTCCACAATTCCGGCCATTTCCGACTTTCACGCAAACGCCTCAAAATGCCAAGATAATACGCCTTATTAACCGTCTGTCCTTCCGGAAGAAATTCGGAATGTACCACGCCTCAATAATAAAAAAAAAACGTCAGCATCACCTTCACTTTCGACCGACTTTTGGCGCGGTTATTTCGGTTTCGGCTCATCATATCGCCATTCCGATAATTGACTACTTGTTTGCATGTTGTACTTGTAGACCCATGTTTCGTCTCCAGTTATGATGGGTTTCATGAAGTTTGGTTCACTATCTGCTCTGAAAACCATGTCAAGAGCAACCTGCTTTTGATGCTCTTTTTGAAGAACATTCAGCTCTTTCGGAACCAGTCTCGCAGCGACGTGTTTCATACCCAAAATATCACTCAAAATATAGACATCCAAAAAAAAGTCATCAAAGTTGGCCAAGAAAAAAAGACGTATTTCTATTCTTATTCGAATTTATAACCTTATTTACTTGTCAAAACTGTCACATCATATGAGAGCTATTGTTGATTTTACAAATTATGACAGTCACTTGTCAAAAGTTTGACATAACCGAAAAGCTTAGACATGACCGCTATTTCTATCTCTCTTGTTCATAGAGAGTTGATGAAGTTTTTTTTGGATGTCTCTATACCATGAGCTGACATTGTTGATATGTCACACTCTTGAGCCAATTCTAACACTAATGTGGCGATTTTCAAGCACTAATGTTTTGATTTTGTCGATGTTATGGTCCGTCGTAGAAATCGATGGCCGACTGGAGCGAGACAAATCTTCGACGATTTCACGGCCTGCTTTGAACTCCTTATACCACTCGTAAGCCTGTGTTTTGGACATACACAAAACAAAACCAAAAGCCTTATTTCACATTTTCAATGAATCGGCACACGAAATTCCGTTTGCGGCACAAAATTTTAAACATACGCGTTGTTCACAAACACTTGAGGTCGTCTATTACTAACAGCTGCTGTAAACACACTGAGCGACAGACCGCGCTCTAAACAGACTCAATAATTACCTGAACAGAAAAAACGTTTTATCGATTTCTTTTAAGTGGTTCATTTAAATCCAACTTTCCGGGTACTTCTTGTACGTAATGTATTTCTGTAGTATTTGAAATAGTTGGTGATATAATAGGTGGATAACATTTTTTTGTTTTAGGAATAATAGTAACCGTATGTATATTGACCACAAACACTCACTAATTCCTATTAAATATCAATCAAATGCGCCACTTAAATAAACTACATATTTTTATACTCTTAGTTGTGAACCCTTTATTATATTACAATATATTACAGCATATCACATCACTTGCAACGCTCGCCAGTGGCGTTTTTAAACTACACTAAACTATCCTCTTTTTTAACTATTTTACATTATTTTTTGTGTGGTCTATAAAATTTGTCTATATGGTTGGGTATAAAATATTGAGTCTTTGTTTTAATTACTAGAGTGCAGCGTGAAGTACACAACTATGGAATTTATCACTAAGTTGCGGTAAATTTTATGGTAAAACTTTATGTAGAACGTAACTGTATGAAATGTGTGCCGCTTCCTTTAATACTTGAAATGTAGTAGAACATATACCTCTCTATTCACCAATTATAAAGAACAATGATATTCACCATGGAGGCTTTGTCAGTCAGTGGTGTATACCTGGGGTCTTCTGATCACTGGGGATCCTCACTATAATCGAATTTCTGACTATTTTATCAATATGACTTTTCAAATTCATATATTTATTTACATCTAGTCTTCTGTTGTACTAAAATGTTTTTTTCAAATAGAACACATTAAACCTACCCTATATTGAGATAATATAAGAAAGTCTTAATTTTGCGATATATGAACTACCCAAAGTAGACACTATAAAGTCGCGTTTATTTTACAGTGATAAACACAGTGAATAATTTCAAAGTACACCGAATAACTCTTAGTAACAACCCTTCTGAAAGGTACCGCTAAATTAAAGAGTCGGCGAACGTTGTCGGCGTCGCGTCATCGCTGCCAAAAAAAAATTTAAACGTAGGTGTGTATTTCATCAGGTGCGTGCAAAGCCAGCACCTGATTACCTAATCCATTCTGTCTACATACCGTTAGCTTGCCTGTAACTGAGTAAATGTACAACTTAGGTAACAAATTGCCGTAGAAAGTGGGCATGTCGAATGTATGCGTCGCCAGTGGCAGTGGTCAAGTCGTTCGGTCACAGAAGCTCATTGCTATCCATACTCACTCCTACTGACCTACTTGCTATCTCCTAAAATTAATGTACTTGTATGGTACGAGAGTAGTCCCAGAAATACCCGACCTAACAAAGAAAACACAAAAAATTTGGAAAAAAATATCTTTATTTCTCTACATAGTCTCCTTTTAGTTCGATACACTTTTCCCAGCGATGTTCAAGAGCTTCGATACCCTTTATAGTGAGAATCGTCGAGCTCCTCAAAATACCACCTCCACCTCTTCATTGTTGGCAAATCTTTTACCACCGAGCCAAGTTTGGAAACAGAAAATAATCCAAAGGGGTTAAATCTGGCGAATTTAACTCAGTGATTTTGGCCATCGCGAAAACGGATGTGTGAACTGGTGCATTGTCTTGAACAAAACTTTCTTCTTCGCCAGATGCGGCCGTTTTTTCTTGATTTCATCACTCAAATGCTGCAATAAGTTTGCCTAATAGTCGCCGTTGATGGTTTTTTCTTTTTGCAGATGATTAGTGAAAATTATTATCTCATGCACATCCCAAAAAACTGACGTCATGACCTTGCCTGCAGATGGAACTGTCTTTGCCTTCTTTGGAGCCGATTCTCTCCATTCAGTCCATTGTTTTGATTGTTCCTTGATCTCAGGTGTAAAGTGATGAACCAATGTTTCTTCCATGGTTATAAATTGACGTAAAAACTCGGTTTTATTGTTGTGAAACATTGTCAAAAACTCGATTGACATCCACACGCCGCTGTTTTTGTTCCAATGTGAGTAATCGCGGCACCCATCTTGCGCATAGCTCTCATGTCCAAATGATCAGTTAATATGCAATGTACAGCACTTTTTAAAATACTGACCATGTCTGCTAGCTCACGCACTTTCAATCGACGGTCTTCCAATACAATTTTGTGAATTTTGTTCGACCAACTCATTTGGTCGACCACTACAATGTTCGTCACATCGCCAAACTTCAAACTTAACGTTTATAAGGTTGGTACTTTCTACCATAGCCATTTTTTTTTCAAACAACAACCGCCATAAATACATCAGGTCGGATACTTCTGGGACTATCCTCGTATGGATGGTAAATACAGATTTTTAACAACAACATACGAGATTACATAATTCACGAAATTGATGTTAGAGGTTTATCTGAAGAAACTGATTTAGTTGTATTTAATAGGTACGTCTCTCGGGGCTCATGGCTGTTATGTCAGAAATAACTCGGTGTACTTCACGCCACACTCTTTTGATTACCCTAAAATTATGTTCATAGTTACTCATTGCTCTTGTATTCTAAAGCATCTTATGTTTGCAAACTCTTTCAGCCCGGTGATCATACAATAGTAGTAGGAGATTATAATGGAGAGATCCATTTATTCAATCTCAATACTAGTAATGAAATTCACATGTTTTCCGCTCATGATAACTACATTGTACATCTCGAACCCAATAGAACTGGCGAATTTATGCTCACTAGTTCTACTTGGGGTAAACCTGTCTCGGCATTATGGAACATGAAGAGCTACGAAATGAAGTAAGTAGAGATATCCTATATGACCATTGGATAATTAATCTTGTATGAAAAGCATCATACCAATTTATTATATTTACATATAACTCTTGTAGGATACCATTCAATGACGAAGAATATGTAGAATTTAGTAAAGTGACTCAGGATAGAATAATTGGTACAAAAACGGAAGTAGCCACGGTATGTGTTGACTTGATAAGAATAAATATTCAACTATCCAGCTTTTAGATACTGAAAAATATTTAAATAAAAAAAGGTACAAATATCTCAACATGTATTATTTTTAGATATTTGATGCAAATACCGGTTCTTCAATAACTCGCTTGGTGCCTTCAGTTAGCAATCAATATACGAAAAATAAGGCTACTTTCAGTTACAATGACGAATTAGTTCTTTCTGATGGTGTATTGTTTGATGTTAATTCCGGAAAACCCATTCACAAATTGGATAAATTAAATCAGACACAGAGCGGGGTCTTTCATCCAAATGGACTAGAGGTATATTACAAACATCAAAAACAAAATGTCATCAAAGTTGGCTATGAACGAGAGAGATAGAAATAATGGTCATGTCGAAGCTTTTCGGTTATGTCAAACTTTTGACAAGTGACTGTCACAATTGTAAAATAAATAATGGCTGTCATATAAATTTAAGATAGAATAGAAATGCGTCTTTTTTTACTAGGCCAACTTTGATGACGTTTTTTTTTCGGTGGCTCGATATGAGCATATTGGAGTTTTCCAAATAATCAAGGTTGAGTTCTTATAATATATAATTTTTAGATTGTGTCAAATACTGAGGTATGGGACATCAGAACATTCCACCTCTTAAAGACAGTTCCTGTATTAAATCAGTGTTCTGTCATATTTTCTCCGGTAAACACAGCCATATACGCAATTCTAATGGAACAAGAAACAGACGATGGTGATTCAACTTTTGACTCGAGCTTCAAGACTGTGGATGCCATCGACTATTCAAGTATTGGTGAGTTATTAAACTGATCTGATTTTTAATCATCTGAACTGAAGAGTCAGCTTAGTTTGAATCATATTAGAACTGAGTTTTAATCACCTCCTGATGATGCCAACATGGTTGGCAAAATGCGTGTCGAGTAAAAATATAGTAAAAATATAATTTAAGTTTGTATTTGAAGTATGATGACAATCTCTAGCGTTAATATAGCTCGAAGCAGGAAGTTTCAATATGTAAAATCGTAATTTTAAGAAAAATATCGATATCTCGTCTTCTATTGCCCCAATCCAGCTGAAATTTTGGTATGATGTCCTGCGAATATGTACCTACAGATTCTGCAGGTATGTGCGATATATTTCTATCGATATATATCTATTGTATCGCTAGTATGGGCGATACATTTTTCGATTTGAAACTGCGTTTTGGGCTGTAGCACAAAATTCACTTTTCCGACATCTGGTACCTTTTCACAGACCGCATCACATATATTCATTTTTTATAAATCGTGAATGTATTACTTTTTAAATTGTTTTAAGTTTTATAATGTAAAAATTTCAAAAAAAAAAACTTTTTTTCAATTTTGTCTGATTATTCCAGAAAAAAAAATGGTGATAAATGGATTTGATATAAGTACTCAAAAATAATTTTATACATAAGGCTTATAATGAACCAACCAAAAAAAAATCATCAAACCTGGCTTTTGACAAGTGGCTGTCACAATTGTAAAATAAAAAATGGCTATCACGTAATATAACAGTTAAATAAGGTTGACAATTAAATAATGTTATACATTTAAGATATATATAGAGTGTTAGAAAAGTACCGGAACATCAGAATAACTCGCCAAGAGTGCATTTTTGGAGAAAATGTGTTATACAAAAGTTTTAGGATTTTTCCCCGGCTATCCATTGGTGACCTTGAATTTGACCTTGAACAATGCCTCAAGGTATTTGAAGGTCAAGTTCGTTTTTTCAAACGGGAACACCTATTTTTAACCCTGGAATCGAAAAGAGCGGAAGAAATTACAGTCGGATCCGACCTTGATTATCCTCATCTCAAATTGTGGAGGTCACCTCCCTCATTGGTCAATTTTGTACGTTTGACTTTGAAGTGACCTTCTGATGAGAAGGTGATTATCGTTGTCTCGAATTTTTTCCATTCTTCATTTTGGGGCTCAAGAATATGCAGTTCCACGTTTATAAAAATGACCTTGACCTTGAAATGACCTTGAAGGACATGGTCAATGTCAAATTCGGGGTTATCAATAGATAACCAGGAATAAACCTTTTGTGACGTCTCTCTTGTTGGCGAAGAATCATTTTCCCACCACAATATTATGAGATTGACTTCAGGGTGATGACCTCCACAATTTAAAATGAGGGTAATCAAAGTCGAATCCGACTGTAATTTTTTTCGCTCTTTTCGATTCCGAGGTCAAAAATAGGTGTTCCCATTTGAAAAAACAACCTTGATCTTCAAGTGACCTTGAAGGTCATGTTCAAGGTCACCAATGGATAGCCAGGGGAAAATCGTAAAACTTTTGTCTAAAACATTTTTCCAAAAATGCACTCCCTGGCAAGTTGTTCTTCTGTTCCGGTACTTTTCTAACGCCCTGTATATATAAAAATATGTCTTTTATTGCTCGGCCAACTTTGATGACTTTTTTTTGTTTGGTTCATTATTTTCAGCAGCAAATTTTATCAAGCATTATTGCAATTTTATCTAGCATATATTGGAACTGGAACAAAAATAAAAAAAAATTCTTGTCACGATTGTAAAATATATAATGGCTGTCATATAAGGTGACAGCTTTGACAATTAAATAGGGTTATAAATTTAAGATATTTGATGACGTCTTTTTTTTTTGGATGGCTCAATAGAAACCTGTTCTGCTTTAAAGAAATGTGATTTCGCTAAACAATAGTTGGGAATATTTGTTGTTGTTATAAATTCTTCAAGTTTTTTCCCAACCAGGCTATTCAACTTATCACTAAATTCGTGATCGTCTTTTTTAGCAACAACTGATGTAAAGAAAAGTATTTACGATCTGGCAATTAACCGTTTTGATACTCAAATCTCCATAGTAGAAAATCAAGGGATGTATAATTCCGTACAAGAGTCTGTTGTTCGAATATACGATGTGGGACGAAGAAGAGACGATGAAGATGAACAGGTAGAAAATAATTCCATTAACGTAGACTGTGTTCAGGAGTCCTGTGCTGTTTTAGGTCTATTATCTCTGTTACTTCTTTCTAGTTAGACGTTATATAAAGTAAAATACTTTTTTTTTACTAATTATTCCTATATTACTTGTTTGAATACCTCAATAAAACTTTTATTCAATCAATTGCCTAACTGTTTTTACGAATTGTGTTGTTTAAATGGAATAAAAATTGGGTAAAAATAAAACACGTTTTTCTTTAGGAGGAAGAAGAAGAGGATGACGACATGAACGGAAGCGATGATGATAACTCTGATAATGATGGTGAGTTTGTTCGTTTATGTTATACTTATATTTCTGTTTAATATCCGATGCAGCTTAAAACCTCTTCTTATATGATTTTTCTTTAAAAAAAAATATATTTTACAAAAACTAAATTCATTTCATTTCCATAACAGAAACAATTTTTTTTTATTTCACCGTTGTGAATTATTAATTTTATTAATGAGCTAAACTTGAGCTGTTAACAGTTTATTCATATATGCTGACGAGCAAGATCGAGGTGCACATTTTAACAGAAATAAATGTATAAATATGTTTTGTAATGAATGTTTCTACAGGCCGTCACGTTATATGAATATTCAGACGTAAAATTGCTAAATATTTCAGATGTGTTGGTATTTAATTTAGATGGCGACAATAACGATAATAACGACAACAATGAAGACGACAACGGAGATGATGACGATAATGATAATGATAGTGACTTGGAGAGTTGGACTAGTTTGTCTAGTGGAAATGAAAGCTCTATTGGTACAGATTCCCTTTTGGGCGATCTGCTTTTTGAATACTAAACTAGAAGCGCGACAAAGCATCGATGAGAAGCAGGTTTTGATTACTTGTGTATATACAAATCATTATTTGTATTATTGTCACTTTTGGGACCCGCATCGCTGTGCAATAGTGGAAAATTGAATTAATTATATTTTCGTTTCCTAATTTCACTTTAAAAGAAAGATATTGGCTTTCCCTTTATTTAATTGTGCTTTAAAGTTTATTCCAACCTCCGTTATGTGTGACATAAGAACTGTACTTTATAAATTAATATCCACTGTGTATATAGCCGTAAGATAGGTTATTTTTTAAATATAAGTTGTGATTATTTTACGTACATGCGTTTCTAAAATAAAGATGTATTTATAAGCTAATAAAGTCTTTCATTTAAATATGTATTTCATATTTTTCATTTATAGGATGAGTCACTATGATAAAGGGATTTTAAAACTAATTTATCGGGCAGTAGTGTCAAGTAATGCAAGGTAAGTAATTGGTCATATATTTCAATCACCAGAACAATTTTTTTTTTTGATACGTCATGAGTAGGGTTCGAACATGTGCTGTAACGCAGGGCCGTACTCGTAATCCGTCATATATCTGAAACACCTAAAATTCGTATCAGAACATTAACGACCTTATTACCGCGAAAATCTGTTATTCCGTCCTCTGTCAGCCACAGATATTTATTGCGTATGTCTTCTTTAATATTACTCGTGACACTTTGATATGTCTTCTGTAAATATATATGGCTACTCGGCAATGAAAGACTGGGTACATATTTAGCGAAAAAATTTCTAAAGTAAATATTGTCGACCACAGTCCACGAAAGGTTACATGCGCAAAAAATTATGCACAAATCAAACCAAAATTCCTCTTTTGTAACAGGGCCAGATATATATTTTTTATGGATATTCGAATATAAATACGTCTTTTACACTCTCGACGATTACTAATTACGAATTTCTGAAAAGAATATATATCGACAATTGCAAAGAATACGTAAAATATGTTATCGGTGTATTTTAAAATCGTCGTAATTTTCAATCATCTTTCTCAGTCTATTCAGAAATGGCCATTAAGACTATGCCATTATTGCAGAAATCCACACAAAATCAGGTAATAAGTGGATATAGTACACGAACTCACGAGTTAGTCACTCGCGACAAAAAAAACTAAATGGACACCTGTCAACATCGGAATAGCTCGCTGTCTTATGGAGAAATTGTATTAAGGCGTTCTCTGTTGCCGCACGCGAATTGCTGGACAGTAGTCCAGTGCGCATTCTACTCAAGGTCAGTGGCCATAAGAAATATGAGCTTAAAAATACGGTTTATATTTTAATTATGATAAGAGTTGTATAGTGCCGGCTCTGCATGACAGTATACTTTTCCGGACCCTGGTCTGAATTTGTAGATAAGTCCTACGTAAACTTTTATTTTTCCAGAATGCCTGAAATTATGGACTAAGGAAATAGTATAGCAAATTGTTACAGAAACCCAACACAAAAATAAAATCATACTCAGGAAAACGTTGAAAAACATACCGTAAAACGTTTATATGGTCTCCCTACTTACAATAGAACCCGACGGCGATCAATTTTCATTCGAGCGCAGAATACACTACCGTTTTATAAAATTACATCAATTTTCCGTTTTTTTAGACATTGTCCTCGGACCACGGATTAGCGAGATTTTCTTCAACACTAACAAGTGAATAAGCAACTTGTAAGTCAGCTGTTGGCACTGTGCTTTGTTGAAGTTCAACGTCGGTCTCATCGAGCCACTCGGCGTCATCATTTTCGCGCACGACGCAGAGAATCTCTCTCGATCTAATGATCGATCGTCGCGTGAGGATGCCTGAAGGACTAACGTTGTGGTTAGAAATCGCGCGTTCAATGAAAAAATAAACACACGTGATATCTCACTACAACCCCTCTCCCCCTTGTGATATTTCGTAATTTTTCCCGACCCCCCCCCCCCCCCCATTTCGATCCTCACGTGATTAATGGGCGATCCCTATGCACCAAAAGGGACGGGACCTCTCTCCGCTTAGAAGCGGCAAAGGCAAAATGTATGCTTTTGTATTAGATAGAGGATAGAGGTTAGCCAGACTGGTAGGAAATGAATAAGTCTATAGCTTCTAACACGCCGGATTTTGGGGAGTAAACCTTTAAAACAAATAGTCGACCTTCTCTTCAGAGCTTGCTCGTGGGAATTATCTGAAATCTCTCTCACATGGACACTAGAGCAGACGTTTTTTCAACTCCAAGCATGTCTCCTAGAAGGAAAACTACAGACTTGGTGACAGCGGTATCCATTCTCTGATTCTTCATCGCGAAGAAAATAGACAATTCGGATTTCAGTACTGTCAGTCTTGTTATTGTTAAGTTTTTATGTAGCTTAACCCTACCTTAGGCGCGTGGGCTATGTTCGTAGCCTAGGTCTTTTTTATGTCTGTATTTCACGCCTATATTTTTTTTTCGCAGTCGCGGCTTTTAGTAGCTGTTTATCGTATTCGGACATACAAGGTGTGTAAATTAAGTAATGAGACTGGCAACGTAGCGCCCGCTCTAGCAACACTACAGAGACGGGACTTGGAAGGGCGGTAGGTCAACATGTAATGCACCTTCAGTACAAGTTTGAGCTTTGTGACTGTTTTCGTAAATTGTTTTTTTTTTCTAGTGCGTTTTAAAAACGAGAAACATTACTTTTGAGCAACGGTGTGCTATCAGGTTTTGTTTCAGACTTGAGTACAGTGCAACGGATACTTTTGCAAAACTTAACACGCCTAGGGAGATAGTGTTTTTTCAAGAGCCCAGATTTTTTGGTGGTTTAAGGTAATCTCAGATGGAAGAGGGTCAATTGAGGATGAATCTTGAAGATGATGGTTTTTTTGATAGCAGGGAATTGTCCACAAAGAGTTTATGCCTCCAGGCCAAACAGTAAATTAACACTTTTACAGAGAGATTCTTGAAAAACTTCGAAAAAGGGTCATGCGTGTGAGACCAAACAACAAGAACAACTGGATGTTGTATCACGACAATGCGCCTTGTCACGCAGCCATGACATCTCCTGACTGGAATCCTTGTGGCTTTTTTCTCTTCCCGAGATCGAAAAATCACCGTAAGGGACGTCATTTTGGGACCATAGAAAACATTCAAACAGCTGTAACCGACCGGCTGAAAGCTATTCCAGTATATGAGTTCCAGCACTGCTATGAGGAATGGAAGATCGTCTCCAGCGATGTGTGACTTCCCACAGAAGTTATTCTGAAGGAGAAAATATTGAATTGTAATTCTACTCGAATAAAAACGTAAAAAAAATAGTCTCATTACTTAATTTACACACCTCGTATACTATTAACTTTGAGTTGTCTTTAAGTAGACGTGTATCTTCCAAATATAAGTGATATATTTCGTCTGAGCTACCATTAGTTTTTTTTTCCAATTAACAATTTTTTTACTGCAGTTAGAGTTTTTGCAACTAATACAAACATATCCTACAGTTGCACCAAAAATCTCATCATTCTAAATTGTCAAACCTCAATTCATAACTTCTTAATACTTCTTCGCCCTGAACATCTGTTTTGTTTCTATTATGCTTTTTGTTTATGGCCGTTGAATCAATTGGCGAATTTTTAGCATTGAACTAATGTCACATAATCAGAAATTAATAAGAAAATTTAAGCGAAATAATGGCAGCACTATCAGTTATATAATTTTAATTGGACACTGTATATTTTTAAGGTATCGCTTATCATATAAACAGTAGTAACTTATGTAAATGGGACCGTCAAGATATAGAAAAATGTGGTTTAAGGAAGGTCTATTAATTAATCTAGAATTTAGAATAAAATTATTTATTAGTAATTAATGGCAGTTTATATGTAAAATATATACATAAAAATAAGTTTACGTTTTCTTCTCGTATGCAAGTGACACATAGAAAGTTATGTTAATTAACAATAATACAGTCAAAAATATTTCCTAACTACGATTTAATAGAAAAACTCGAAGGCGCTTATTTCTAAACAATATCAAAATTATTAAAGGTAAGAAAAGTGCTATAAAATAAAATGGTTGCCTACAAAATATTATCACGTTATCATTAAAAAGTAAGAGAGCTTATAAATAAAAGAAATTAAATGTGTGTGAAACTGGCACCCTATTTTTTTAAATCTTAAGTGATTTGGGTTGCGATCGTTTGCGAAAGTTGTGATTACATCGGTTTTGTTTGCGATACCACCACGTTTTCCAACTTTCCTTTTCCAATTTTCTCAAAACATCGGAATTTCGAAACATTGACATAAAGATCAACTTGATATGTCCTAATAACTAAGTTTACATTTATTAATACAAAATATACGCATGTGCATATGTATCTAAGTAAAATATTTCTTATTTGTAATATTCTTCTGTCCTTTGTAAATAAATACATTTATATTCGAATATAATTCTAATTAAGATTATACAAAATATTGTATAATTATATAGTGTAATACAGTGTTCCTAATTGCAAACATGTTTTCAAAAAGAATTTTTGAAATAGATATTGAAGTGCTAGTGCCCTTGATGAAGTGCTCAACTCTTCACCTACTTTTTTTTTTGACTAGGCCTTTCTTAAAAATGCGGTGTCAACTTCACACACACATAAATTAAAGCATATATAGGTATCTACAATTTCTTATGAGTAGTGATCCATAATATAATTAATCCACCCTATATAATTGAATACTGTCGTGTAAATTCCGTATTTATTTCTCCTTCCGCAGCCATCTCCAAAACTGGTGATGCCTTGGATGCTATAAGAGGTCCTTGGATATCGTTTTCCTGGGCACATCAATCCTCCTCCACTGTCACCTGCGCACGTGTCGGCCTTACCAGACGGCCATCCCGCGCACACCATGTTATTACTTATTAAAAATTGCTTATAAGATTTCTTGCAAGTCTTCGGATTAACTATCGGCAGCTGTAAACATAACATGAATTAACCCCTTAACGCCCAAGTGAACGTAATTTTTAGCTCGTTTTCGAGCTCTGTTTTCAATAGTAAAAAGGAAGAATATTCCCAACAAACCCACGTAACTCAGTATTTTTAGGTGTGCTCTTTCGATTTCCGGGGTCAAATTTTCGTTTCTGGTGCTCAAAAAAAATATGGTGGCTTTAAAATTGAAAAGCACCGAAATTTCGAGGACATTTTTTTTTACCTTTTTTTTTTCGAGCCAATAGAGCTTTAGAATTAGATTCCCATTGTGATCAGTGGTGATCTAGATAGTTGATATAAGGTAAGAATTTTTATTTCCGTACCTCGAGTCAACTTAACCTCTCCAAAATGACGAAATAATGTGAAATTTTGTGAAATACGGATTTTTCTTGGATATCTTCGGGCGGATCAAATAATAACCAACTATATTCCCTTCAATACGGAATTTTATGTTGGAATGAATATACCTGAATGTGTTTTATCAATATCAATGTTCACAATAAGTATGAATCCAATATGGCGGTCAAGTAACTGAATTTTTTCGTAAAAATAAGCAAGAGCATCTCTGAAATTCACGATTTCTGATGTTTTTTCCATGTCTCGATGGCCTGTGCATTCAAACTCGATAACGAGTGAAATTCAAGATGGCGGATTAAATATGGCGGTACGATATCAAAAATATCAAAATTAGTTGATGCAAAAAATACTGTCGTATTCTGCATAAGTTTGTGAATGAAAATATTCTCGGCAATTTTTATGCTGAGTGAGTTGTTTTTGGGGAAAAATTCATGAAATCTTGGACTTGAGAGTACCATCATTCTATGATATATTCAACGATCTTTTTTCGTATCTACTGAACATTGGCTGTAGAAACACGCAACGTTTCTGTAGAAATAATTTTTTTCTATTCTACTCTTAGCTTTTCTGAATTTTTTCCTCAAAATCAACTTATTCAGCACAAACATTGCTGAGAATACTTCATTCACAAATTTAGGCCACAGTACTTTTTGCATCAAAGTTTTTATATTTTTGATCTCGTACCCGCCATATTGAATTCGCAATCTTGAATTTCAATCACTCGTTACCGGCTTTCAATCCACCATATTGGATTCATCGTTATTGTGAATATTGATGTTGATAAAACACATTCAGGTATACTTATTCATTTCAATATAAAATTCCGTATCGAATGGAATATAGTTCGATATTATTTGATCCGCCCGAAGAAATCCAAGAAAAATTCGTATTTCATAAAATTTCATGTTATTTCGTCATTTTGGAGAGGTTAGGTTGACTCGAGGTACGGAAAAAAAATCTTATCTTATATCAACTATCTAGATCACCACTGATTACAATGAGAATCTAATTCTAAAGCTTTATTGGATCGAAAATAAATTATGAAAAAAAAGTCCTCGAATTTTCGGTGCTTTTCATTTTTAAAGCAGCCATATTTTTTTTCTGAGCACCAGAAACCAAAATTTGACCCCGGAAATCGAAAGAGCACATCTAAAAATACTGAGGTACAGATGTTTGGTGGAAATATTCTTTCTTTTTTACTATTTAAAACAGAGCTCGAAAAAAGAGCAAAAAACTGCGTTATCTTGGGCGTTAACGAGTCAATATATAATGGCTCCTCTAAAATATTAGTTTTAAGTAAATTTCAGTCATTATAGAATATTCAATAATTCACACATTCACTTATCTGATAATGTGATAGGCAGACAGTACAAACGTGGTTTTAACCCTGAACGGCTGTCAAGTAAATATGGATATCTGTTCATCGGATATAAACCTTATGTTTTATTAGTGACAATTTAATTTGCATACCTATACGTGTTTAAAATAACTCGTTTGTATTCAAAAACCTTAACATATCTGATTACAGTGCAATTTTCATTTAAATAATAATTATTTAACAAAAAAGGCACACTGTTATAAAAAAAAATTCTGCTCCAGGAACTAAACCTATCAAACGAAGTATTTTTTTGTGCTGAAACCGAATTTTTAACTCAGAAAACTTTCTACCGCGTATATTCTCAGTAAATCCCGGTTTTTTATTGTCAATACGTTTTTTTGCGAAATATATTTTTTTTTAAATATTAATCATTTCTTAACCAGACATGTCATTTCCGAAGTATTTTCAAACGCTGAATACTAATTCCGTTGCAAAATTTGTGTTGGACTCTTCCATTTTCCATAAAATGAGAATTTAAGGTGAAAAACAGACTAAAAAAGGAAGAATTTGTGTTTTTCAAGAACGTCTGACCAGACATGTCATTTCCGAAGTATTTTTAAGCGCTGAATACGATCCCGTTGGCAAAATTTGTGCTATATCTCATGATCATGACAAAAATTATTTTGAAAGGTTGAAATGGTTCATCTACTACAATTAATAAAATGCTAAAATTATCCTGGTTAATGTTATAAAGATTTAAAGGCTCGATTGCTTCTGAAAATATATTTATTGTTGCTGTGAGCTTGCTTTGCCAATCTACTTGCTATTGCAGGTTTCCTGGAACCAGCTACTTCGGGCCTTGATCAGAAAGTACAACACAGATAAGCAAGTCGGAAGCCTTACGATCCATTAAATATTTCCGAAGTAATATCAATTTATAGGAAATTTTACAGAGAAGGAATGGTCGTTAACATACTTCGGAAATTACATGCCAGGTCATACGTTCTTGAAAAATACAAATTCTTCCATTTTTGGGCTGTTTTTCACCCTAAGTTCTCATTTTATAGGAAATGGAAGGATCTAGCACAAATTTTGACAACGGGATCGTATTCAGCGCTTAAAAACACTTCGGAAATGACATGTCCAGTTAAGAAATGGTTAATATTAAAAAAAAAAGAAGAATCGCATAAAACCGTATTTTGAGAACAAAAAAACGGTTAAATCGGTTATTAAAAATTCGGTTTCAACACAAAAAAATTCTTCGGATGTGATAGGTTTAGTTACTGGAGCAGAAAAAAAAATTGTAGACCCTTGTAATTGTAAGTGTGTTTTTGTAAGTGTGTAATATTTGGTCTTTGTCTATCACACCAGTGGCGGTGCGTGATATTTCAGTTAGCCATATCTTGAAAACGACGCATGGGACCCACTTCACTTTTTAGGTGATGACTATACACCTCTTACAGAAAGGATTTATAGTGAAAAAATCGTCAGCAAAGTTTGCGAAAATTTTTTTCAAAAACACTGGAGCACTCCCTGGGTTCTCAGTAACGCTCTGTGGAATATTTGCATTATATATTTTTTTCATAATCTAGAAACAAATATAAGGAGACGTTTTTCGATTTGTTACAAAATATTTTTTGTTTCAAAAAGTTATGGCCATTTTAATTTTGGGAAACAAAATGTTCCTATAAAATTAAAATTAAAATGGCCATAACTTTTTTGAAAAAAAAAAATTGCAACAAATCGAAAAACGTCTCCTTATACTTGTTTCTAGATTATGAAAAAAAATATACTGCAAATATCCTACAGAGCGTTACTGAGAACCCAGGGAGTGCTCCAGTGTTTTTGAAAATTTTTTCGCAAACTTTGCTGACGATTTTTTCACTATAAATCCTTTCTGTAAGAGGTGTATAGTCATCACCTAAAAAGTGAAGTGGGTCCCATGCGTCGTTTTCAAGATATGGCTAACTGAAATATCACGCACCGCCACTGTATCACACCACTGCAAATATCCCATGAACAGAAACTGTTCTGTCCCAGGACCAACTGCGCACGCGCCTCTTGGAAATTATGAATGAGGCAATCCATTCATAAGAGCCGTTCAAGGTTAAAGTCCGTCCGAAGTCTGGTGATAGGTAATTTATAAATAAACTTGGCTTACTGCGACGCGACACATAGGCGACTCGTGCAGCATGTGATGGGGTTAACCTCAATTTAATTTGATTGCAGTACTCCTGTGTCAGCTGGTGCTGTTGTATTATCTCCATTGTATGCAATGCGTTGAATAGTGTGATATAATTTCACAGTAAAAGTAGGACAAACGTGTGAAAGGCTATTGGTTTCTGCCTACTTTATTTATAAATAAGTTTTACTTATAAAGTGTGACCCACTTTAAGATCGCAACACCCCTGTAGCTACGTCAAACTAACTTGGATAAAATTTTGGTGGTGAGGGATGATAGATAAAATAACCGTAAGTTTTGGTTACATCACAATTTAAACCCCCGATACAAATTTTAATTGGGTTTCTGAAATACAAACCACAATAAATTCAGTATTTTGGATTTTTTGACATGTACTGACTTTTAAGTTACGTGATCCCATTCAAATAGGCCATTTTCATCATTTTTAAAGTTAGCCCCAAAGTTGAATTTAAAAAACGTGTTTTTTATATGATGCACATTTTATGAAGGAAAATGTATGTTTTTTTAAAACTAACTCTTCAATCCCCAAAATCGCACCTTACTGACATCTATCAAATCTTATGTATTTTTCCATATAACCAAAATTTGATTTAGCTCAATCAAACAATACGGATGTACAGTAAGCGGCACCCTAATGCGTACATAGGTGGATATTAAATACATATTATGTGATACATTTTTATATCATAGTTAGGCGAAACTTGGGCGGGGGGGCTTGGTTAAAGCCACCGAACATAACAAGCCTAGAAAGTCCACTCTAAGCTCCACCCACTAATGCACTCTCCTTGCCCCGTCCCGGATCTCAGCGGTTGTCGTCGGCCGCGCTCATGCATACCGCCTGTCTCAGCCTAAAGCTGAAGTTCATTCGAAAGCCGCGGGCAGTTCGCTATACAGGACGGATCCTATATTTATTGATGTTTATGCGGCTTATGGTTTACAATTTACGAATTAAATGATTATTTAATAAAATGTGTCACTTCATAAGTGGATATTTAAAGACACTATTGTGCTTAAGAGGACATATTTTTTTATTGGCTATTTATTGACATTTTGTGCTTTAAACTATTAGTTAGTAAAATGACGTGTTCTACCTTAGAAAAGATTACCTAGTCACTTTTTACAATAATGACAAACTGAATACCGACTTGTCCGAAATTAACCGATGAACACCTATACCCGAATAATTTCCAAAAAATGAATGTCAAATATGCTTCACAAGTTTTTTGTCATTCAGTGGCCGTTGCTCTTAGCCCTCAGGTTTGCCCTCAGATGCAAGAATAACTGCAAAATTTATAAAAACTATGAATGTTATTTTTCATTTATTAAATTCTTGCCATCTAAATAACTGTAATGCGTTCATGTGGACGCAAAGTTCGCAAACCGTGATATTAAAAGTAAAAAAAACTCAAAAAAACACTTACTAAATTAACAATTTTAAAAAATTTGTGAATATAATGTTAATTATCTGTCTGTTATAACTTATCTGTTACCTATATTAGTCTTACTCAATGTTGCAATGTACTCAGTTTAATAAACATTCTGATGTTATTCACATTGTTTTATTACAATAAAATATTTCAATTCAATACAAATCCATATTCACAACATACCAAAGTGCATTTTTGCCGTCCCCCGTAACAACGCTCGCGAATTAGGAAGTCCGCGTACTTATCAAATACCCCTCTAAACCGTTGTACAGCCGTAGACTGGCGGCTGGCCTTTGTAAATAAAATATAAAATGGTATTTCAAATTTTAACTCAAACATCTCTACCGACAAACCGGATGCCTTTCATACGCCCGAGCTAGCGATTGGATCGCGATTGGTTCTCACCTCATGTTTATGTCTACTCAACAAAGAAGTTAAATTATCAATTGCCCTTCATTCGGCTATGTACGCATTAGGGTGCCGCTTATTGTATAGGGTATTTTGCGAAGTCGTTCACACCTTATGTGTAATTATTTTTTGCAGCCAAGCATTTTGCAACTATATACTACTAAAAGATTGAGCTTCTTCACTAAGTTATTATTCGGAATATAATTTTATCTGTCTGTCTATTCGAAACTGTAAACTGAAAACGAGTTAAAAAATACTTAATCTGGACCGAATAACCAAATAAAAATAAACGGTTTCATTGTTTGCCAAAAATAATTTATCATGGTAGACTTGGATGTTCTGTTCAGGCGATTTTTTTGTGAATATATTACAGTACTTAACACGTGCGTATTCAAAAAAACGTAAAAATGTAGAAACTAACATTCGTCTTATTTCTTATCCATATGTTATATGTATTGTATATTAACATATAGAATAGACGTTTTGTTATCAGAGCAAATTTCTTGAGAAATTTGCTCCTTCCAATTTATCCCTGAGTCTAATTTGTAATTTCGCTCTTGGTTGATTCTCGTGAAAAATTGTGTACTCTAAAGATATATGTAAATTTTCTACAGTTCAAAGCAAAAGAACTCGCATGTCGAATTTACCAGTTTTTCTTTAGTTTAAACCCTATGCTTACCCCATTGTATTAAATGTATACCCACATGCATTATGCCTACATGTATAATAAAAATACCACCGCTTTATGAATCCACCTAAATGTGTTAGAAAAAGAGATGGACGATAAATACAAAGCAAATATTTTGGTATAAGTACAATTGTCAGGTAGGTTCTGTTTTCGTACAGTACTTTATTACCTCGCACAAAACTGGAGTAATTAAAAAAACTGAGAATTCTATTTTTCTTTTACAGGGAGCTGCATACATCGATTTGAGAGCGTTCACGGCATTCTAGATGTAAATTTAAGAACAGGTCTAGAAAAATCAAGCAGGCATATTTTTCTGAAATAAATACTATCATATTTAAAATAGCCCTCAAATGTCGTCCAAAAATGTAATAATATTTAATGCGTTGCATTTAAAATTTAATATTAAAAGTTGAACTTGCTTCCGGCGAAATTAGCAGTCACAAAAATGTATCAAAAAAATCAAAAATTTGCCTTTTCTCGTGTAGGTATGTTGCCCTTTTCAAATTTTAATCCATTATCTCATAAACTGTGGAAACAATTCCGTTGACATCCGGTATACTCATTACTTGTAAAGATAACTATACAAAAATATACATCTGCAAGTTCAGAATGACAAAAAGAATAGAATTACATGCTAGATATATAGCGTGACTCAAAAAACTGATGATTAATAGTCACTTCCGGAAACCGGTTGTGACAACAACCGTTCCAATACATCCGTTGTGACAACAACCGTGTTCCGGAAGTCGGATGTGACAACAGACACATTCATAATACTCCTTGCATGCTCTTTATTAATATCCCGCATTAAAATTTGATTTCAATAATTTTCCAAAAGTAATTTTTTAGTATAATAACAACATGTATAGTATTCTTGATAGCAAATTCAGATTTGTTGGAAAAATTACGCATAACTTCAGCGTTTCCATTTTCTTTCCAGCTCAAAAATAACCCGAAATATCGGCGATGAGACGTTAAATTGGGACATCCTGTAAATACGATATTTGATAAAATATTCATAGGAATCAGCTACAAGTTACAGTTCTTATTTTTAGCACCTTTGCGAACATTATTTTGTAATTTTAAACGTAGATTAATTTTTTGTAATTTCAAACGTTTAATGTTCTAGATCGACATGCTTCGCAACAACAAGACACATCTTCGAACTAACCTTTGCTTCATGTAGTATTGGTATTCCATACACATCACCTGTGTGAATTTTACCCCATCCCATCACTGAACACAGCTGGCCCACTTTGGGCCTCTTATTGGGCAAACACGCAACTTGCGTTCTCACAGACCTTGGCAACATCAAAAGGGCTATGTCATTATCGACAGTTTTATAATCGAATTTGGGATGGGGGAACATCTTCTGGACAGTCATCTCTATGTCCCTTCCGTCCCTGGCGCGCAGATCATGCGCATTCAGTCTTA
The DNA here is from genome assembly GCA_029963805.1 of Aromia moschata. Taxonomy (NCBI): domain Eukaryota; kingdom Metazoa; phylum Arthropoda; class Insecta; order Coleoptera; family Cerambycidae; genus Aromia; species Aromia moschata. The sequence continues at coordinate 88,239 of JAPWTK010000945.1, forward strand.
CGCGTAAATATTTTCTAATGCAGTGGTTAGCTGTCAAAATCCATCTGGGCGCTATCAAGGTTCCGCCGCAGAAAACCTCCTGAAAAAAGAAAGGTAATACAACATGTAAAGGGTGGGCCATCTATTGGTTTATTTTTAAACTGAGTGTTATTTCTACATTGCCGACACCGACGCGTTTGACATTTGATGTATATGTGGTGTCTAACCACCGATTTATAATAAAACATCTCGGTGTGTCTAACCTTCCGCTGTAAGAAATGGATCGTTTTACGCTTGAACAACGTTGGGAAATACTGAAAAATTGTTTCCAAAGTGAATGCTGTGTTGCAGAAACAATGAGAAAATTGAGAACAATTTTTGGTCGAAATGAAGCTTCGTCAGCACCTGATGTAAGAAACTTCTTAAGGAAAGTTCGTGAAACTGGCATACTTATGGATAACAGAAGTCATCCACGTGCTCGTCCGGTGCGCACAGCTGAAATAATTGCTGCTGTTGCCCAAAGTGTGCGTGAAAACCCAAGAACCTCAACTCGTCACAGAGCACAACAACTTAATGCCAGTCGCACTTTTCTGAGGAGAATATTGCATAAAAACCTCGGATTATTTGCTTACAAGTTGCAACTTACTCAAGAGGTAAAGGAAAATGACCATCCACTTCGTTATCGCTTCTCCGTGTGGGCTTTAAATGAGTTTGAAAATGACGCCGATTTCAATAGAAAAATCCGAAAGTCCACACCACACCACAAGAGTGACATGCATTGGTGTGGGTTTTGGAGTGGTGGCATCATTGGTCCGTACTTCTTTTAAAATGAAGATGGTAACAGCGTTACAGTAAATGGAATGCATTACAGAGACATGTTAACTGAATTTTTTTGTGGCCGCGATTGGACGATTTGGACTTGGACGAGCTTTGGTTCCAGCAGGATGGAGCAACGTGTCACACAAGCCGTGAAACAATCGATCTTTTGCACACTAAATTCGGTAACTGTGTTATCAGCCGTTTTGGAGACATTAATTGGCCATTGCGCAGCTGCGATTTAACACCGTTGGACTATTTGCAAGTATGAGTCAATTAACACATTCGAAAATAAATTCATGTAATTATATTAGGACCTATGTAGGTAACTAGTTTTTACATACATTTACATAGCTTCCTTTGCGTCCTACTGGTCAAATCAAATAACCACCACTGATTTAATTTGTTGCATCAATCCTACTAACGCTGTGGTTTTTAAATTATTATTATTTTTACTGATTTGTTTTAATACACATGTCAGTTGTTTTAAATAGCTTTGAACTAAGTAATAAGAGCGTGTAAATTAAGTAATGGGGCTGTTTTTTTATTTGAATATATTTACAATTCAGTACTGTCTCCTTCAAAATAACTACCTTGGGAAGCTACACAGCGCTGGAGACGGTTTTTTCATTTCTCATAGCAGTGATGGAACTCATATACTGGAATAGCCTTCAGCTGGTCGGTTACAGCCGTTTGAATGTTTTCTGTGGTCCCAAAATTCGTCCCTTGAGGTAATTCTTCAATCTCGCGAAGAGAAAAAGTCACGACTAAAGTCAGGCGAATAAGGAGGCTGAGGAGTCACAGAAATGTTTTTACTAGCCAAAACTCGTTTACTGAAATGTCTATCTGAAAGGCGCATTGTCGTAATGCAACATCCAGTTGTTCATTGACCCATTCTCCGTTGGACCCTTTCGAATCGACTCTATTCCTTCTGAGCATGCCTTAAACCACCAAAAAACCTGGGCTCTTGAAGAAACACTGTCTCCGTAGGCGTGTTGAAGTTTTACAAAAGTATCCGTTGCGCTGTGTCCCAGTCTGAAGCAAAACCTGATAGCACACCGTTGCTCAAAATTAATGTCCCTCATTTTTAAAACGTACTACAAAAAGCCGGTTTACGACAACAGTTACAAAGAACAAACAAATGACTAACAAGTTCAAACTTATATTGAAGGTGCATTACATATATACATATTAACCTACCGCCCTTCTAAGTCTATGTTGCTAGATCGGGCGCTACGTTGCCAGTCTAATTACTTAATTTACACACCTCGTACATTTTTTAACATAAAATCACAAGAAAACTTAATTTCGGACACAAATGGTTAAATAAGGGAAAAGTAATGCAACGGGTCTATATGTGCACGTATTGGCCTGAAATATTTAAAATTGATACATACTTTATATTCTAATGCTAACGTACCTTACATCCAGATGTTCATAGTTAGTACTATTTAAGGTTAGTCGTATTTATTACCTTGTTAACAGATGTTGTTTGCTGTTTCACGAAAGCCCGCTGCTCATTATAATAACATTTGCGAATTTTTACCATTAATGACACTCTCAAGCTTCTGAACTTGGTGAAGTTGAAATTGATTAGTTGTTAAGTACTATCGTAATTTTATTATCGGCAATAGTTTTGGTTTCAATTAAAATTTTATTTAATTATCTATTTCTGTTGGCCTATAGTACTCTTTTCTTTATTTGTTCTTATTCGTATTATTCACTTGTGTGAGTATACCTTTAAAATATTAGTTTACGAGAGTGTCGCGACAAGTTTGAACAGAACTGTGTCTGGTAATACTTTCCCCACGCTGAGCTCGCTGGACAAGCCAGTGGGTCGCTAAGGTTGACTGTAGCAGTCGGTTGAATTAGTATGCGTGCCAGTGACGCGTCGAAAAAATGTTAAGTGTTCAGATGGAGCAACGGGTTAAACGGGTCAAGTTTGTTGTTAAACTGCGGAAGTGTACAGGAATGAATGTTTATCCCGCACACAAGTTTTTAAATGGTTTAAACGGTTTAAAGAGGGACGTGAAACGACGGAAGACGATCCGCGCCCCGGACGGCTCTCAACATCAAAAGCGGACGAAAACATTGAAAAAATTAGTAAATTAATCCGCGAAGATCGTCATCTAAGCATCCGAGTGCTTGCTGAAATAACATGAATCGACCAAAGAATGTGTTCGCCAGATGTTGCATGAATCGTTCAACATGCGCAAAGTTTGCGCAGAAATGGTGCCAAAACTCCTCACTCCCGAACAAAGGGAATCAAGAATGATCATTTGCGCTGACATTCTAAAGAAGACACGGTGTTAGACACGGTGACACTGAAGGGGACAAGATACGAAAGTGTGGAAGCGGTTAAAGCAAAAGCGACGGAGGTTCTGAACCAGCTGACAGAAGCGGACTTGGAAAAGTCGTATGGAGCGGTGTAGATATCGCCAAGAGGAGTATATTGAAGGCGAAAAAGTTGCTACTGCAATTGGTAACGAATAAAAAGTGTTATCACTTCGGTTATTTAATAGCTACATCTCGTAGGTATAGTATTACATTAATTGATTCGTATATTCACCATTACAAGCATGTATTGTTCACTATATACTAGGAAACTAATAATGTTTAGTTCACTTAGTTTCATTTTTTCAGAGTCTATTGAAAATATATTTGTAAGTGTTTCAGAAGAAAAACTCAACATAGAAACTAAATTTATTCTTGGACCAAATTGTTTACAAATTTACAAATTGTAAAATTTTACAAATTTTACAAATTTTGAAACATTTAGGTTAATACAATTTACTAAGCACAATGTCAATTTGGGATTATTTGGTAACTATTTTTGGTTATAAAACATGGCGTTGTAGACAGTAAAAATACCATCGTTTATAAATGATTGCCGCAATAAATATGTCCTCAGCATACATGAATTATTTAGTAGACACTTTAAAAAAATACAAAAGTAACAGCCACACCAGTTGTGAATTATAAGATATTTTCTTTTTATAATTTGCGGTATGTATGCCTGTATAGTTTGTGGGTATTTAAAACTGCTCATATGTAGGTGCTTACTTAAAGTGACAAAATATTTCAGGACAGCAATTTCATAGTGTTACATAAATATTAGATGTGGTAACAATAGATGCTGGCATTGTGGTGGGGGGATCTGGCAACAAGATCCAACAAACGTCAGTTGGCTACCGGTCGTTGTAGCGGTCGCATCACTCGTTCTTTGAGAGTGGTTACAGTGACCCGGTGCAAGAAAAAATGCAACGTTCGCTTGAGCAACGGATGGCGATCAAGTTTTGTGTGAAACTGGAGAAGAGTGCTGCGGAAACCATTCCAATGTTGAAGAAGGCTTTCGGCGTCGATTGTCTTTCGGACAGGCAAATTTTACGGTGGCACAAGGCCTTCGCAGAAGGTTGGGAAGACGTCAACGACGAGAACCGCGCTGGACGGCCATCAACCTCCAGTTCCGACGACAATGTGAAACGTGTGCGTGACTTGTTGAACACTGACCGTCGTCTAAGTGTCCGTTTAATTTCCGAAACATTAGACATTACGAAAACCATTGTTCACGAAATTGTGTCGGAGTCTTTAGGAATGAGGAAGGTGTGCGCGAAGCTCGTGCCAAAAGTGCTAACGGACGATCAAAAAGGAAAGCGCGTCGAAACCTGCCAAGAACTTTTGGACATCTGCGAAGACAACCCTGCTTTCCTTGATGACGTCATTACCGGGGACGAAAGTTGGGTCTTTGAATAAGATTCGGAGACGAAGAGGCAAAGTGCGGAATGGCACATGTCGAACTCCCTCGCCCCAAGGAGGCCAGGATGTCCAGGTCAAAGATCAAGACAATGCTGATTGCCTTTTTTGATTGCCGGGGATTGGTCCATCATGAGTTCGTTCTGCAGGGGACAACCGTAACCGGAAAGTTTTACGTCGAGGGCTGAAGCGGCTGAAACGCAGGGTGAATCGCGTCCGCCCAGACATCTCAAAATCCTGGAAGCTTCACCACGACAATGCGCCTTCGCACACCTGCTTCCTCGTGGCCGATTACCTCGTCAAGGCAGGCATCACCGTTGTTCCACAGCCTCCCTACAGCCCCGATGTGCCCCCCCCCCAGACTTTTTTCTGTTTCCGCGCCCAAGTCCCAATGAAAGGACAGCATTTTGGGTCGGTGAAAAACATTCAGAAGGCTTGCACCGACACTTTAAAGGCGATTCCGGAAAACGACTACCGTGCGGCTTTTTATGCGTGGACGACCCGCTGGAACCGATGCGTGGACGCAGGAGGAATGTATTTTGAAAGTTTCTAAAGATTTGTACACATAGAACCAATAAAAAACCATTTTTCAAAGCTCACTGACATTACTTTCCGGACAAACCCTGTATATTGAAGAAAGATTGGACTATTATCTTTATATATTTCTTTTACTTTCGAATGTTTTATTTCTTTCAACACTTTTTTCACCCTTCAACTAGTTAGAAAAGTTAAGCTAAATCAATTACACTCGACATCCACATATCCGAACTCCAAATTTCCGAACTCACGACATTTCCGAACTTTTTTCTCACGATATTTCCGAACTTGTACTTCCACACAACCGAACTTGTCGCTGTCGAATGTCGAATATCGCTGTCGAATCAGCCAGAAAAACCCTTTGCGCATGCGCTATGTTCGGTTATCCCGAGGTGAAGAAAGTTCGGAAATGTGGAATTTTGCGGAACGAAAAAGTTCGGATATGTGGATGTCGAGTGTACCTTATTTGAAAGCAGACACCGGCTGATTTAGTAGTGTACGAGGTGTGGCTATTAAATAACCGAAATTGCCAGTGGGTTGCTCAGTTTGACTGTAGAAGTCGTTTGAATTAGTCTACGCACCAGTGATGCGTCGAAAAAATGTTAAATGTTCAGATGGAGCAGCGGGTTAATCTCAAGTTTCTTGTTAAACTGAGGGTCCCTGAAGGTCAGACGGTCGATCAACATTATTACATCGAGGTTCTGACGGCCCTTCGTGAGCGTGTGAGAAGACGAAGACCCGATTTGTGGAAGACCAAATCACGGAAGATTCACCAAGACAGTTGATGGGCCCATTCTGATTTGTCTGTGAAGGCGTTCTTTTGCCAAATACGGCATTACTGTGTTGGAACATCCACCATACTCGCCCGACCTTGCCCCTGTGACGTTTTTTAATTCCCAAGATCAAATCGGCGCTGAAGGGGACAAGATTCGAAAGTGTGGAAGCGGTTAAAGCAAAAGCGATGGAGGTTCTGAACCAGCTGACAGAAGCGGACTTCCAGCACTGCTTTCAACAATGGAAAAGTCGTATGAAGCGGTGTACAGATCGCCAAGGGGAGTACATTGAAGGCGAAAAAGTTGCTATTGCAATTGGTAACGAATAAAAAGTGTTATGACAGCAGTTTGGTTATTTATAGCCACACCTCGTATATCGGTCTGCATAACTTTGAAACTTTACACATTAACGAGTGCCTGTGTTACTTATAGTCCAACAAACAAATAATGAGTATTTGTAGAGTTTGTAGATCGTGATCTGTTACCGTTTGTTGAATTTTAAATGTTTGTTGAATATGACCTTTTTTCGGTGTTAGACTTTGTGTTGCATATAAATAAGATACAAATAAAGTCGAATAAAATAATGAATATCCCGTTACTTACCATATGTTGATTCAAAACAGCCACGTGCCAGGGCCATTTGTACTTCTTGGCCTCTGAACCGCCAATAATCTTTAACATCTTAGTTCTTCTATTGGGAATCCCACATCTTCTTCGAACTCGCTTTCGCGGTTGTCTGATCGCCGTATCTTGATCGTCATTATTATATTGAAACCTTCTATTATCTGTAAAAGACAATGTGCTTATAAATATAAATGTCATCATTATTCATGTCAAAACCGATAAAAACTTTATTACGGGCGGTTTCTTTCGTTCTCGTTAAGAAGCCATAACTTTGCCTGTCAGTTGACGTTAAGAATATGTGTGTTCCTTATTTACCATTTAATCTGTTCATCTCCGTTTAGTTTTAGTTAAGCCGTTTAGTTTTATAATAACTAAGTTGAGAAATCGTGGACTCTAACAGAAACATATTAAGGGGAGGCAGGTAATGGTGGTGGCTAGTGGAATTGTAAATATATACGACGTGTGTAAATTAAGTAATGAGACTGATTTTTCTATTTTTTTTTTATTCAAATAGAATTACAATTCAGTATTGTCTCCTATAAAATAACTTTCTTGGGAAGCCACACAGCACTGGAGACGGTTCTTCCATTCCTCATAGCAGTGCTGGAACCCAACTGGAATAACCTTCAGCTGGTCGGTTCCAGCCGTTTAAATGTTTTCTATAGTCCCAAAATGATATTTTGACCCTTGAGGTGATTTTTTCAATCTCGGGAAGAGCAGAAAGTCAAAAAGATTCAAGTCAGGCGAATAAGAAGGCTGAGGAACCACAGAAATGTTTTTACTGGCTAAAAACTCGTTTACTGAAATGGCTGGCAACAAGGCACATTGTCGTGATGTTCATTCAGTTTTGATGTTTGGTCTCACACTCATGATCCTTTTTCGAAGTTCTTCAAAACTTTCACTCTGTAAAAAGTGCTGATTTACTGTTTGGCCTGAAGGCACAAACTCTTTGTGGACAATTCCCTGGTTATCAAAAAGCAAATCAGCATGCATTTGATCTTCGACTTGCTCATTCTTGCTTTTTTGGGTCTTGAAGAGCTTGAAGTGTGTCATTCCATGCTTTGGAGTTTGGTTTCCGGGTCTTACTCAAACACCCAAGTCTCATCACCAGTAATGACATGTTCCATAAAATGGGGATCATTTTCAATCGATTCCAAAAAGTCAAGTCACCTCTCTCTTCTGATTTCCTTTTGTTCCTGCGAAAGGTTTTTTTGAAACATGTTTGCGCAGATTTTCTCATCCCCAATTCGTTAGTCAAAATCTGATGAACAGTGGTGTGATTCAAATTTAACTCTTCCGCGATCATTCTTGTCTCAACCGACGATCTGAAAATACAAAATCGCGGATTCTATCTACATTTTCATCGGTTCTTGGAGATGAAGGCCTTCCGTCGCTTGGTTCATCTTCAATCAACCCTTCCTTCTGAGAATGCCTTAACCACCGAAAAACCTGGACTTGAAAAAATCACTGTCTCCGTAGGCGTGTTGAAGTTATGCAAAAGTATCTGTTGCGCTGTGTCGATGTCTGAACCAAAAAATCTAATACACCGTTGCTCAAAGTTACGCACTAGAAAAAAACGGTTTACAAAATCAGTCACAAAAACAAATGACCCCAACAAGTTCAGACTTGTGCTGAAGCTGTATTACATTTTAACCTTACCCTACCCTTACCCTAACCTTACCCCCTACAAGTCCCGTTTCCGCAGTGTTGCTAGATCGAGCGCTACATTGCCAGTCTCATTATTTAATTTATACACCTCGTATATACAATGCGCAAAATAGACGCATGTTTGAAAATATTGATACACCTCCTTTTATCATTTACATTATTGAGAGATGCTCTCCGAGACAGTTGTTTTATCATCGTAGTCATGATTTCAACTGCAATCACCAATGAACCACGTGTGCGTGACAAGTTTGAGTTACTAGTTGAATGCTTTGGAGACCGCATAGCATAACAATGCTCCATACTAGGTCACATCCCCTTTTATTTCTGTGATTCCTGAAAATACCCCTATAATATAGGTTTGTGGAAGCCACCCTGCTTTCTAAAATAAGTGGTACACATCAGAATCCATTAATTTTCTTTCTTGTCTTAAAGCAATTTTATCAGCTAGATAACTTTAACTAGTAGTGAAGTGAAGTGAAGAAAAGTGAAATCTTTAAAAACTGAAATTTACGGTTACAGACAGAGCTCCTTGAAACAGAACTCAACAATTATGCTAGAAACGATTTTATAAAATGAAAATTAAGCTTGTTTTATCCCTATCATTATTATTTGGTCTCTTCTGCCGAAAGCAACATTCCCAGGAGTTACCTGCTTTTTTATATCCGTGTCCTAAACAAATATGTAAAATTTTCTAACAAAGAAAAACATTTGAATATAACTCTATATCTATCTTATATGTTCTAATAATTGCTGTTTCCCAAACATTTTGTTCAAGACAATTATTGTCCAAACAGATCAAAACATAATTTTTCGTTCATATGTGTTGTTATTATTTACATTAGACTTATTACTAAGTCGATCACAGCGTGAAGGTATTGCTATACATTTTATACGATTACAATACGTGCAAACACAAATAATAGGTAGAATGTTTTTTTACAACTTCCTAAACAAACATTTGTTTTTATTTATATTGGCAATGTGTAGATAAAGTTGTCCGACAAGAGTAAAACTGCCAAATCACTGTTTATTATGTATTCGCTCCTTTCTTGTTTGTACATGAAGGTTTATGCAAATTATACGCATACGTCTTTTTAAAATTATTAGGTAGAACTGAAAGATCCATATTATCGATGACATTACAGAAGATGTTAACAATAACGTGAAGTATTTTCTTTTCTTTGATTTACAGGCATTTACATTTATGCAAAATAAATCTATAATAATCTGTTAACAATAAATAACAATGATAATTTTTTTCTTCGCTAACTTTTTGATTAACTACGCTGCAAGGTTATTGTTAAAAAGTAACCTCACGAATAATATATTCTGTCTGCATTTGCAAGTTTATTTATAAAACTAATGTGTCCACGACCACTAATAAATATGTATTTACCATGCGGATCTCTGCCAGTGGTCTCCATTAAATTAAGTAAGTACAATTCGCAACTCGACCCATCGTGGTAGCAGTACGCTTGCTCCTCCTGTACTTTCTTCGAACACCTTCCTGGCTTCTTGCATCGCCTTGTCCTGTGCGTTCTACAGTTCTGAGTGCACGGAGACCATTTGGACCACTTGCTCCAAATATCGGAAGGAGCTTGCTTTGTTAAGTAACTACTATTCTAGAACAAAACGTCTGAGTTACTCGACGATCGTTTTGAGAAGTGTCTCAGATACAATGGAAAACTCAATGAAGGGGTTACATGATTCCCTAAAATGAAGTGCAAACTTATTACACATGGTAAAACAACAATTGTAATTATAATTATTGGGAATTATGAAATAATGTTAGAATTAAATGGAAGTTTGTGTAGGCTTAAGGGAACTGAAATTTATAGAAGGAGAAGTAAAAGAAGCTAAAAGTACCTATTTAAAAAGAAGTATTTGCTCTTAAACCAAATAAACCATAAACCCAAGACTCACCTCCAAAAAAAGCAACAGGTTTGTGCGCAAAACTCTAGTTTTCCATAACCTGAAAGCCCTGATTTTTGGACCGACCGCAAATCTATGATTCTAAATCTGATTAATCATTTATTCTTTAATCATATATTTTGGTTCTTTGGACAAAAATTATTGCCTATGCCTACACTGTTCTTCCTATCTTGCGTTTTTTTGAGTAGTTAGCGCATTGTGGTTATTATCTTATATAGAGTTTCACTCACAAAGACTACAGCGTATTGGAGTCAAAAGTCTTGACTTTACGGTTTCTTTAACTCAAGAGCGAATACTGCTTTCTGCACGAAATGTTTAAGTTATTTTCACTCTTATACGAGGGCAAGTCAAATAAACTGAAATTTCCTTTTCAAGACCAGACTGCGTATCGGAAGGGGCCGCCGCTTTTCCGCGAATTCCGTCTGGATAGCTAGACACCTTCTGACATTCGACACCTTTGCGTTTTACATACATTGAAGGTGTGCGACCTTCTGAAATGTTGCCGCGTCTTCAGGCCCAATTCGGGGATGAAACCCATTATAAAACGCAAGTGTATGAGTGGCATAAACGTTTTTCAGAGAGACAAGAAAGGGTAGAAACTGATCGTCGTCCTCGAACCACCTTCATGGAAAAGAACATCTGTACAGTACGTGAGCTTTTGGAGGGTGACTGTCGCCTTATACTTGAAGAAATTTCTGAATCAGTGGGAATCAGTCATGGGAGTGTTTATTCAATAATCCACGACAAACTTGGATTTCATGAAGGTCTCCAGCTCGATAGGTTCCTCGACTTCTCACCCACAATAAAAAAAGTGTGCGTTTTGAGGTTTGTCGGAAGCTTTTGGGTCGTTATGAAGATGAAGGAGAACCGTTACTTAACACTAGAACCGCCAAGGTGCCTTTTTTTATCCCCTCGTAAAGTTAAATGTTTTGCACATTCTATATTTTTTGTCAGACCACTCTAAAACTCAGTGACATTTATTTATTTTACGCCCTGTACTTAACACGGAAAAAAATACCCGCTCGGTCGCGAATTTTAGAAAAAAAAAATGCGGATTATACTAGATCCGCCGAGGAGACATTTTTGTCCCATAAAGCAAAACTGTGCTTTCACACGCCAGGCATGCCCATCTCAACTCGGTGCCGTTTCACTCACAATTAGTTTATGGCCTCAAAACCCAATAAGTACGGCCAAAAATTTTGGATGGCCGTTGACAATGAAACTAAAAACTTGATCAATGCTTTTCCTTACCTTGGAAAATATGAGCAGCGTCACGATGATGTGACTATATAGTAAAGAAACTTTGTGACTTTGTAGTAAAGAAACTTGTTGCGCCGTACTTAAAGTAGGGGAGAAACGTTACATGTGATAATTACTTTACGTCAATGCACTTAGCTAAGCACCTTGTCCTAACGTGCAAATAGGCATTGATCGCAAGTGTAAACCCGAAAGTGTCACATTTTATAACAAAACAAAGTCTGGGGTAGACGTTGTTGACGCCATGGTTCGCAAGTATTCTGTGAAAAGTGCATCAAGGAGATGGCCCTTTCATACGTTTTGTAACGTTTTGGACTTGGCAGGAATTAATAGTTGGGTGTTGTATAAAGAAGTAACGAAAATGAAGATATCAAGGCGAGATTTCCTTCTCACCTTAGGAGAGGAACTTATCAGAGAAATCATTGATAGAACGAGTTCTTGCAGCTGATCACGATGATCCATCTGAAATCAGTCAATCCCGTCGAAAATGCCAAGGTCGCGTAACTTATAGCAATGGAAAAAGTGCTTACAAATGTGTAATATGTAAGAAGTCGGTGTGCAAAAAGTGTACTGGTCACGTAACGTACACTTGCGTATCTTGCAAGGCCAATGTATCTAGAGAAGACCTGTAATTTTTTCAAAGTTGGTTTGTCCAAGACTGCATTGGTCTTTACATAGCCTTTTTCAGTTATTTTTCGCTTGTAAACAATTGTTACAATAATTAATAAAGTTTTTTGAGCAATTAACTCTCATGTGTCTAAATAATACCATTTTATCTGACTTTTTTTACCAAAACTCCAGTTCTGACAGGGGACATTTTGGTCCCCTTAGCGGTTCCAGGTAAGTAGCAAAGTCCGGCGGTTCTAGTGTTAATCGCATAGTCACTTGTGATGAAACATGGGTTCACCACTGTACACCAGAATCAAACAAGAGAGTATGGAGTGACGGCAAAAAGGAAAAAAGGAGTTCGCAGGAAAAGTGCTTTTTACGGTTTTTTGGGATAGGAAAGATATTCTTTTAGTTGACTTTCTCCACGAACGCCGAAGAATCAATGCAGAATATTGTTGTTGACTTTTGGATAGGACAAAAGCTGCCTATCGCACCAAAAGGCGTCGTTCTTCCATCAGAAACATCGTTCTTCTCCATGACAACGCCAGGTCACACACTGCAGCCATAACTCAGACCAACCTAGAGGAAATGCACTGGGAGCAGCTTGAACATCCTCCTTACAGTCCAAACTTATCGGCTGTGGCACACTGTCACTTCTTATGACGACGGAATCAAAAAAGTTGCCGATTCGGTGGGAAAATGTGTTTCGGTTGAAGACTATATAGAAAAATAAAAGTTTTTAAATTTTATCTCTTAATAAAAAAATATTTTGGAAAATTCCAGTTTATATTAAACTTCTATTAGACTTGCCCTCGTATTACGTACTCTCATTTATACATTTGATACGATACTGATTTGTGTATGCGAATCGGTAGAATTCTTATGAGAAACGGTCCTTTTTCCGAACCTAGTGGCTCATCGTCATAATCAGTCATTTAAAATGACCTAACTCTAAAAGAAAAGACGATCCTGAAATGGTAAGTATTGAAAGTTGACATTAGAAATTTTTTATTAAAATCCCGCAAAACAATATATCGAGTTTATGACCTCACTGTATAAATTGATACCTACATTTATGTAGGCGTTGTATACACAAGTAACTCTCACGATACAATTAAGTGTCCATAAACAAATAATCGGAGGCGAATTGTTTTAATCAATCCAATCAACTTTCCGTCAAGTTCAATCAACATAAAAAAATCTTAATAATTTATAACCTTGGCGTGTCTAGACAGCTGTAAAACGCGCATTGCTTTGTCGGCTATGATAAAGGTTCCCTTCCTGTTGGTTTTCAGGTTTTGTTCGGTGGATAAAAAAACAGGTAAAGGATTAACAGTAGTCAGTGTAAGAATGCTGATAAGATTTAGGACCTTGAATTTGGATGCTAATGGACACCGCCAAGAAAATAACACAAGGAGATTAGTATTTTTATTGACATCCACTAAATGGAGTGAAATTTAATTTAGTAATTTCGGAAAAAAATAAATCTAATTTCGAACAATACGTAACTTCGACATTGAGAAGATTACTGAACCTTACTACTACCAAAGATAAGGTGAAATTACCATATTTTAAACAACACACTGTATTACCCTTGAATAAAACAGATTCTGCGCCACCACTGACTATCTAAACTATTATCGAAGGACATGTATAGGGTGGGCCATCAGATGGTTTCTTTTTACAATTGTTATTGAAACTACATCGTTGAATATTTTTAAATTATTGTTGCTTTATTCAAGAAAGTATGCCTTCCCATTACACAGGCACACAAAAAAAGTTGTCTGTCCGAGAGGTGCCACATGTATATTCCCATGTATTTTTGGCTGCTGAACACGATCCCGCCGTCCGATTTGCTCCATATCGTCCCAGATTTTTCCTAACCTCAAAAAGAGCATTAAAAACCCAGAAAATCGACAAATGAACATAAACGATGTAAAAATCTGTTGGTCGGTGAAAAGCATGCCCAAAATTATGGATTCCCATGAATTTTTGGCCGCTGAACACGATCCCACAGCCAGATTTTCTCCATAATGGTCACAGATCTTGCCGAACCTCAAAAAATTATCAACATCGCAAAAATCTAATGAGAAAACAGCTTATTTAAACTATGTAATATCTGTTGATTGATGAAAATCATCAAAAATTAGTCCGACACACGTTTGAGATTTGAAGAAGGGGAGGGGGGGGTTCATAATTCAAGAAGGCAGCTTCTTTCACCAACCAACTGACTTTTTACATCGTTTATGCTCATTTGTCGATTTTCCGGGGTTTTTTATGCTTTTTTTGAGGTTGAAGGAAAAATCTGGGACAGATATGGGGGCAAACTAACGGCGGATATCGTGTTCAGCAGCCAAAAATACATGGGAAAATACATGTGGCACCTGTCTTCCACAGAGGCAACTTTCGGACAGACAACTTTTTTATTTTGTGTAGTCTGTGTTATTTATGACAAAACAATTTCAGTTAAATACGCCGTGACTAGGTTTGGCGGTAGTTCACTCTTTTCACCTAGTTCTGCAGTACATTTTGGATTATTTGTGGCTCGAATAAGTCGATTGATGTTTGCGTCTGTGCGTCAATTGTTTGTGGATCGTTGGAGTAACAACGGTCCTTAACATGTCCTCATAAGAAATAGTTCAACGGTGTTAAATCGCAGCTGCGCGATGGCCAATTAATGTCTCCAAAACGGCTGAAAACACGGTTACCGAATTTAGTGTGCAAAAGATCGATTGTTGAAGTCTAAATCGTCCAATCGCGGCCACAAAAACCAGTTAACTTGTCTCTGTAATGCATTGTATTTACTGTAACGCTGTAACCATCTTCCTTTTGAAAGAAGTACGGACCAATGATGCCGCCACTCCAAAACCCACACCAAACAGTCACTCTTGCTGGATGCATTGACTTCTCTATGACTACGTGTGGATTTTCGGAACCCCAAATCATACAGTTATGTTTATTATCGTCCTCCAAGATGAAAATGAGCTTCGTCCGAAAAAAATATTTTTCTATTGAAATCGGCGTCATTTTCAAACTCATTTAAAGCTCACACGGAGAAGCGATAACGAAGTGGATGGTCATTTTCCGTTACCTCTTTAGTAAGTTGCAACTTGTAAGCAATTAATCCGAGGTCTGCAACATTCTCGTCAGAGAAGTGCGACTGGCATTAAGTTGTTCTGTGACGATTTGATGTTCTTGGTGTTCACGCACACAGCTGTGCGCACCGGACGAGCACGTGGATGACATCTGTTATCCATGATGCTTGCACTTTCTTACACCAAGCGCTGACGGAGTTTCATTTAGACCAAAAATTGTTCTCAATTTTCTCCTGTTTCTGCAACACAGCATTCACTTTGGAAATAATTTTTCAATATTTCCCAACGTTGTTTAAGCATAAAACGATCCATTTCTTACAGCGGAGGTTAGACACCACATATATGTCAAATGTAAAGCGCGTCAGTGTCGGCAATGTAGAAATAACACTCAGTTTAAAATGAAACCAATAGATGGCCCACCATTTATGTGCGTAATTAACTGTGATTCCGAATACTTTCGTCGGTCCGTAATATTTCGAGGAATTAACTGTATTTTCTCTGATTTTTGAGTCAGAGAAATAAAAATGGGAGTAATGCCATGACATGAATTCGAGACAAAACGACATCCCACGCAGCCTTCCATAGAGGCGGAACCAGAGGGGGTGGGTGAGGGATCGGAGTAGGTGTGGCTCGGAGGGGTACTTGAGTTGTCAAAGGGCGAAAGCGAGTTGTGGCACACCACACCAATTTATTAGGCAGCATTAAGATCAGTGGATTCACCCAACAGAGGTCAAACCACGCAAATCCCTACGTAAATGCTAAGGGGTGGCTTAGGGGGTCTGGAAATGGGTTGAAGAAATGGAACAGCGACCAAATACTTATTGAGGAGGTGTTAATGTGTGCCGGGATGGAGTTTTTGTCCGACAGCGTCCTTCTTAGTCCATCTTGTATGTTTCAAAATGCCGTCAAAATTTTGCGAATTCAAATTTCGACAAGGGGTTGCATTTTGAGGTGTGGACGGCCAACCGTTTAAGTCACAACGTAGCTCCTTCGGGGAATTCAATTAAACCCTATAGGCTACTGAAAATTAAAAACCGCAACTCTCTAACTCGAATAGAACACAAATGGCGCTAATCTAAATAGTATTACGCTAATTTTGATAAGCAGTTTATAAACAAATAGTCTTTCCTCTATTAGTACGTATAACAAAATTGTTTGAGCAGTTTACCTCATTAAAATGAAAAATCTGGTCGAATTAAGGATCTTCCTTGTCTTGACAGAATGCGAATAGAAAGTAAACTTTCTTTGGAGACTGTAATACTTACGGTTTTAATTGTTTTTGAAATATTATCTATGTAATTTTTGTTTTCATTTTTCAATAGATTCTTAATATCGTTGGGTTTAATTTCATATCCCCAGGGGGATATTGGTTGGGATTTCAAATATCCCCAGTAAAAAAAAATCAAAAGGTGTCAGATCAGGTGACCTTTCTGACGGAGGAAAATGTTGTTCAACAAATTGCAAGGTAAATACAGCGTAAAGCAGTTGAGCTCCATGTTGTTGAAACCAAACATAATCAAATGCATCCTCAACAATAGTTTCTTTTGGAAAAATTATAGGTTTTTTGATCTTTTTTTATGAAGAATCCAAAAATGCAATAAAAATGCTGCCCCGCCCCACACATTTGGGAGGGGGAATTAACCCCCCACTCCTTCCAAATGTGTGGGATGGGGGGTTAATATTTTGCTCAGTTTAGAATAATTTAACAAAAATAGTAGACCCGCACTTTTCTTTTTCGATTTCAGGCATGTTTTCTAGAATTCTTAGCTATTCCGGAACTTTTTTGGACCACCCGACATACCATTTTCTCTCTACGTGGATGTTGAAGTAATAAACGTACACGTGAGAAAACAAACTAAATCGCTACTTTATTGAATGCGTTAGACACTTACCTAAACATTTTACAAATAGATTGCTTTGCCTTTAAAATATTATTATTACCTTCTGCACGAAAATCCTGTAAATTTGTTCGTTAATAAATATTAAACTATGATTTTCGCGAAATTGCCTTATTCAACGAAAATATTTGTAGAAATATGAAACTACCATTATACACTAGTAACAAAAATTAAAGGATATTAAAAAAATTCCAAAATTTTGGGTGAATTTCAACAAGGGATAACTCGGAGAAAAATGGTCGTAGAAAATAAAAAAAGGAAATTGTAGCCTCAAGTGTCTAGTTTTCAGATCTGGATTTTAAAATTTTTAGCGGGAGCGGTTCTCCGTAATCATCCGAAAACCAAAAAAAAAATCCAAATTTTTGCTCGTCTTTAAAACGGTCTGTGGACTTCAAAAAATTTGTTTTCATCATGCGACCATAAATCTCTTTTAGACAATTTAATCAGCCTTAATTTGACCTCTTAACGAGCTCCGTACAATGATTTTCCGCGGAGTTATCGTCGATCAAAGCAAAAAAAGTCCTTTTCACTTTTTTCCAAAAAAATTTTTCAATTTTTTTTTCGATTATTTCCAACGAGTAATGTTTTGGAGCAAAAAAAATGTATTGTCTCCAAAAAAAAAAAAACATATTGAAGTTGAAAAAATGCATAAAAACCGAAAAATTGCTTGTTACGGCGATTTTTGGCCAAAACGATAAATTTAAACCTTCGGGGCACTAAGAAAAAAAAAAAGCGCAGAGCTTTGCAATTTTGAGGGTTTTTTTGGGGACACTTTGAGGTTAAAAATTACCGACGATATCCTTCGTTCATCCACTATATCCAAAGTTATACAAAATTTTCCAAATATCCTTAAATTCGCAAATTTTTAACTCTTTTCAGCCAACATTATCGCTTCAAAAAATTTTTTTTATCAATCGCCCCCGATTGTGTCTTATAGAGAATATTTTGCAGTTTCCAAAACCCTACCTCCATTTTTTGTACGATCATTAGTTCCCGAGTAATTGATTGTCAAAGTTGAAAAGGACTTTTTTGCTTTTGATCGACGATGATCAAAAAAATCATCGTACGGAGCTCGTTAAGAGGTCAAATTAAGGCTGATTAAATTGTCTAAAAGAGATTTATGGTCGCATGATGAAAAATATATTTTTGACGTCCACAGACCATTTCAAAGACGAGCAAAAATTTGGATTTTTTTTGTTGGTTTCCGGATGATTACGTGAGAACCGCTCGGCTAAAATTTTAAAGTCCAGATCTGAAAACTAGGCACTTGTGGCTACAATTTCCTTTTTTTTTATTTTCTGTACGACGATTTTTCTCCGAGTTATCCCTTGTTGAAAATTACCCAAAAATTTGGAATTTTAATATCCTTTAATTTTTGTTATTAGTGTATTAATGACTGTGTATTAACTAATAATAGTGAAAATTGTTATCGATATTTAATTAGAACTATTAAAAATTACCTCATTTAAATGTACAATATGGAACTCACTCTTCTGCCTTGATTTCCGTTTACATCGTCTCTTGTCGCAAGGCCTTTCCTCGTACATCCTGGAGCCGTGACATTTGTAACTGATGCACGTTTTCATTCTCCTCTGGAAGCAATCAATGCACCTACTCCACGAGGACCACCTTGTAAAGTCTTGGTCGTGCGTTCGGTTGCCGACTTCTTCGTCGTCAAATCGGAAGAGTGCGTCTACAGTTTCCATACTGTTGTACTGGGTGACGTTCCTCTGATGGTCTAATTGTTTATGTTGTTTCTGAAATCAGAATTGGTATGAAAATAAAATAAAATAAATAAAAAAGAGTGAAGATATATTTTGTTGCTAAAATGTATTATTGTTATTATGTTTAAAGTTAATAGTTTAATCAACACACAAAATAGATAGTTGAAATGACGTATACTCACAAGATATCGGTAGTAATTTACAAACACCTTATTGTACAAATGAGTTTTATGATAGTTTATAATAAAGTTTAAAATAAAGTTTTTTTCGAAGTTGAATATTGGAATTTTGAAAACTAGCGGACTTTATAAAATTGAAACCTCTGATTTTAAAATTGTTTATTTGTGTGTAATGTTTTTTATGTATTTGTTGTATTTATATTTTTATTGTATTTGGTTATTGTTGTTTATTATTAATTTTTATTATTATTGCATTATTTTCATTTGTGTTGCTGTAATTAATATTGTCAAAGCCTATTTACTTTTTTTGAAAACCGATAGAAATCGATATGGACGACCTTATATCAATTAAAAGGTAATTTAATTTCGCATTCAACGGTATAAGTTAATGTGGATCATTCCATTAAAAACAAAAGTTATTGCTGTTGAAAGATTGTCAGGTATTTGTTCCAGTATTTGCGACAACGAACAACAGGCAACATTTTGCGACAACGAAAATGATTAATGATTGAAGAGTAAGTAATTCGTGACGAATAAAACCGCTGTCCAAACCGGTCTCTGACTTTAGATGCTATTTAGAAATATTTAGTGCGTTGTAATCGCGATATTTTTTCAAAAAACAGTTGAATATCTCCAAAACGGTAGGTTTTAGGTACCAGGTGTAGAGCTTACATGAAATGGAGCACCCTGCATGATTACAAATATTTTACAAATACGCACCCCATAATTTTGGGAAACTTTTTGTTTGAAACATTTTTTTCATAAATTTACAATAACGGAGTTGTGGAAGAAAGCGTCTTAGATGGAACACCCTGTACAATATACTCTACTCAGTTTTTATTTCGTATATCATATTGAAGTTATTTGTGGCGGCTGCTAGAATTTGAAATTCTTGTATTTTCGTAAGGAAACATGGGGCCCACACCAGATTTTAGGGGTTCCTACTAGATCCAAATGGTTTACAGACAAACTTCAAATGAAAGTTGCAAAAAATGTCTGCACCCTCAGAAAACCTTGAAAATGTACAGTAAAAATATTTACGTTTTTTTTTTTTTAGTCTTATTCGAGTCTTATTCCTATGTCTTTTTCAGAAATTTTTTAGATCTGTGATAGTTATGGACAATCGATTTTTTTATTTCAGCACCAGCATTTCATTTCTGAAATTTTGTAATAACATACTATTCAATATATACAGGGTGAGTGAGAAAGAATGGGACAAGACTAAACTGGAGATACTAGACACCAAAATATTATGATTGAGCTCAACATGCCTTATACCAATGCCGCTGGTTTAAGAGATATAGCGTGTTCAAAATTTGAATTTCATTCTGAAATTTCTCAATAATTGAGAAAGTTTTGATAGTATAAATCTGAAACTTGGTAGCTTTATGTTTTTGGTGTGGGAATTATGAATTTTAAGTTTATTTTGATGTTGCTCCTAGAGGGCGCTAGTTTCACCGTATTATTTAGGTAAATTAAAATATATTTTTTTATTTGCTTAGCCATGCGTAAAAACAAGTCAAGAATCTAAAAGAACACTCAATTCCACAGAGAAAAGGTACTCTTGTTTAGGTCGTCTAAATCTTTCGGTTTTTAAGTTATTTGCATTTAAAAGGTTTAATGTATTTAGTTGATTTTTTTTCAGGCAGATTGCTATATTTTTTTAAGTAGGCTTATGTCAAATTTACAAGTTGGCTTGTGTTCAAAGTCTAAATTTTGTTCTGAAATTTCCTCAATAATTGAGAAAGTTTTGATAGTATAAATCTGAAAATTGGGAGTTTTACGTTTTTTGGTGTGATTATTTAAATAAAAAGATATCGAAAAGTAAATGCAACGATATTTAAATTGATTTTATTCAGATATTCTATATTCTGTATTCATATTCCAGAATGTCTTTAAAACATGTTAATGCAAAAATCAAGCTGGAACGATCTTAAAACAGGAGGAGGAAGATAAAAATAAATCATAGAATCGTTTATTCGATTCACGCAAATAATTGTGCTGAAAACCTTTGACGATATAAATTGAGTTACTGAGAGTTGTAAATCTTAAACGATTTCATTTAATTGGATACATTTACTTACAGTACGTTTATCTGTAAAATTCAACAATTTATTTACGCGACGTCGTGAATACTTTGTTCACGACGTCGCGTATTGTCAGATCTAATTTACATTCATACATTAATTAGATCCATTTACTGGAGTTCAGTGTCCTCCAGAGTTTACGTAATTCGTTATTTTCTAAATTTTTGTTGTAAGTTACACACGCATGATCCGAGAAGAAGATTATAAGTATCGTGAACCTTTTATCATATAATGAAGATTACTAAAAATTATTAAAAATTGGAAATGTAAAAAGTTTCTCCTTCACATATACGAGGTGTGGCTATTAAATAACCGAACTGATGCTGCTACGCGAGCTGCGAGCGTGTCGCGACAAGTTTGAACAGAACTGTGTCTGGTGATACTTTCCCTACCCTGAGCTCGCTGGACAAGCCAGTGGGTAGCTCAGTTTGCTGTAGCAGTCGTTTGAATTAGTCTACGCACCAGTGACGCGTCGAAAAATGTTAAGTGTTCAGATGGAACAACGGGTTAACCTCAAGTTTCTTGTTAAACGGGGTAAAACGTTTACAGAAGCTTATGCAATGTTAAAATAAGTATACGGGAATGAATGTTTATTCCGCCACAAGTTTTTGAATGGTTTAAACGGTTTAAAGAGGGATGTGAAACGACCGAAGACGATCCGCTCCCCGGACGTCCCTCAACGTCATAAACGGACGAAAACGTTGAAAAAAACAGGTAAATTAATCTCGAAGATCGTCATCTAATCATCCGAAGGCTTGCTGAAATAACAGGAATCGACAAAGAATGTGTTCGCCAGATTTTGCATGAATCGTTCAACATGCTTAAAGTTTGCGCAAAAATGGTGCCAAAACTCTGCACTCCCGAGCAAGAGGAATCAAGAATGAACATTTGCGCTGACATTATAAACAACATTGACACTGATCCAGGCCTGCTAGACACAGTGACACTGAAGGGAACAAGATTCGAAAGTGTGGACACCTTTCGAATGTGTGGGGAGCGACGGAGGTTCTGAACCAGCTGACAGGAACCGGACTTCCAGCACTGCTTTCAACAATGGAAAAGTCGTATGGAGCGGTGTAGAGATCGCCAAGGGGAGTACTCTGAAGGCAAAAAAGTTGCTACTGTAATTGATAAGTTGATAACGAATAAAAAGTGTTATGACAGCACTTCGGTTATTTAATAGCCACACCTCGTAATATCTTATAAAGAGATGATACGGACTGCATGAAACACAAACTTTTGTCATAAACGTGAGGTAGTTTACAATTCCAAGATAAATATTATATGCGGTTGCAAATCAAATTTCCTTGATAGCGTTACAGCTGGAATTCCATTGCTTTATCCACGTAGATATACCGGGTCATATAAGTACCAGAACAGTGAATAACTCGATAGGAGTGGGTTTTCGGAGAAAATCATTGAAACAAAAAGTTTTTTACTATTTTTCCTGGACATCTCATTGTAACATCGCCTTTGACCTTGAATATGATTTTGAAGGTCATTACAAGGTCAACTTGAAAATCGTAAATAGAAGTGCATAGTTTAGACGCCAGAAGTAGAAAGAGCGGAAAATTTTATGTTCAAGAAGATATCCTCTTGAAGAGATGCATTGCATGAAAGAGTATTTGTATCAGTCTACAGACGTTGACGGGTCATATCTAGAAAAATATTTGTCTTGTTTTGCTCTATACATTTTCTTTCATGGCTAGGTGTTACATAAAAAAAACTCCCCTCGTATATGTGAACATTTAAAAATGTTATTCACACATTCACGCGTCGCTCCATTTTTCTCACAGTTGCTCACGTCTACTATTATTATATAAATTCACAAAGCTATTGTAATACAGATAAATGATATTGATAAATGATATAATCCAAACAAAGTAAACATTCCAAACCATAAAAATATCTTAAACCACAGCTTCCTTTCAGACCTTGCTTTAAATATGCACTTATGATCCGTTCTGAAGAATGCAGAAGAACAGAAGCCTTCTATTGTTGAGTTACTGAAATCTCTACTAGAATTCAATGTAAAAAAACGCCTACCTAAACTCTAATCCGGATTGATTTAGGTATGTATATTTTTTAGGTGAACAATGGAAGTATAGAATAATAAATTACTATTTATAGAAATGACCGATTACACTGACTGTTAGGCATATGTACGAGTGTGTTATAAAACTGGAGAAAGTTTTTCCCAAAGCCCAAAGGTATATGGACTACAACTCATTTTGCCATTGATATTCCTGGCTAATCGAAATAAAGAATTCATAATAATATGTACATATTTAGGTATATGCGGATAAAGCATATTCCAAGACAATACTTTATTTGCTAAGTAAAATAGTGAATAAATCGTTTCAACTGTAAAAAAATATTGCTGAAAACAAAAATTGCAGAAACCTGAAACTTTCGCCATAGTTTTTTAGGACTACAGAAAGAAGATAACTGTTAGTCGTTAAACACTTTTCTTAAACTCAGATACAGTTCTTTAGAAAATAACTAGACAGTTTTATAATGAGTTGAAACCATATTTCTTCGAAGAAGAAAATTTTGTACAGGTTGTTGTCACCTGTCACCAAGATTGTTGAAAACCCACCATGCTCTACGAGGGTATCAACGTTTCGAAGTTCTGGACACACCAAAAAGGGATAGTCCTATTCTCCTGAATTCTGTCTTCAGATTTTAGAATATCCAATTTTATATTAAAGCGTCAGCTTATCAACAATGAAACATGATCACAAAACTTCTACTTTAAGCGCATTCATTGATTTCAGATGTATAGAAAGAGTTAAAGTTGTCTCCACCTACTAAAAAAATTTACTATTACGTGGTTTGATTTCTTTGTCTCGCTGATTATGGCAACTGATTTATCTATACCTCTTTCGAAGAAGGAAGAAATAGCAGAAGAACAGTCTCCAGTCTTCAAGGGTTTTATTTCTTTTGTGAAGAAGTAAATATCTGAATGTTGTTTAATTAACAATTTAGTGTTAAAATAGTACTTAAACATCAGGATAGTTCTTAAACAACTTTTTATATTACTAGACGTAATTATAAAGTAATTTCTGATAAGTGATTACTTTGGGAACATCAAGAAGTTAGCAGATATTACAACTAGGGATTCGAACGTGTGCAACCCAGGGCCGGACTCGTAATCCGTCATATTATTGACGGAAGACGGCATGATAGATCAAAAAAGGCAGGGAGTAAAAATGTGTTGAATAATCTAGGTACATACCTTTGCTCGTGCACCAGAGTCCCGACTGTACTCATTGCTTGAGCGCACGTTTATTAGCCACGAGTAGTCTTTCTGCATTTATTCTCGTTAAACGTGAGATTTGGCCTGTATATATAGATGTAGAGGGAAAATGATAATTTCCATACTACAGGAGTTAATTCTTTAAAGTGTAAATTTTACTAGTTCATGTCGACAGAGGACGACACAACACGCGCATTATTTTCACGAATTTCGCACAGTGTATACTAACAGTTTTTTGTTGTCACTAACATCAGCACATTATTCTTTCCACAGAGATAATTCACGTGTTACTAATATTTCTGTACTTTTAGTCGCTTGGTTTGCAAAACCCGCTTATAGATATCATTACCTTATTACCGCAAAATACATAGTGTTGTTTCGTTCATTGCACATACATTTATTAGGTAGATACATATGTCTTCTTTGACATTTCCCATGACACGTTGATATGTCTTCTGTAAATATGTTTTACTCAATGTATGGCTTCTCAGCAATGGAAGATCGGATACATATTTGGCAAAAAACGTCCAAAAGTAAACATTGTCGACCGGAGTGGGCGGTTGGTGATATTTCAGTTAGCCATATCTTGAAGATGACGCATGGGACCCACTTCACTTTTAGGTGATGACTAAAGCTGTGCATGATCAAGCAGGCCATAATCGTACGCGTCATACTACTTACTACTTGTATGTGCAAAAACAAAATTCATGAAAACAATAAACTGTTGCAATTTATAAAGAGATGGGTTAAAGTTACCTTTAACTTACTGTTATTTACGTTGAGATGTGTGAAAAAGACTCCCCCCGCCGAATACATCTCTTACAGAAAGGATTCATAGTGAAAAAACCGTCAGCAAAGTTTGCGAAATAATAAAAAACCGGGAAAAAAGCTATTTGCAGTATATTTTTTTTATAATCTAGAAACAAATATAAGGAGAGTTTATTCGATTTGTTACCCAATTTTTTTCAAAAAGATGGCCATTTTAATTTAATTTTATAGGAACATTTTATTTCCCAAAATTAAAATGGCCATACCTTCTACGAAAAAAATATTTTGTAACAAATCGAAAACTCCTTATATTTGTTTCTAGATTATGAAAAAAATATTCGATTAATCCACAGAGCGTTAAGATCCCAGGGTGTTCTGGCAGTTTTTTTTGAAAAATTGTTTTTTAACGCATTTTTTTTTTTTATAAATCCTTTATGTAAGAGGTGTATAGTCATCACTTCATGCGTCGTTTTCAAGATATGGCTAACTGAAATATCACCAACCGCCACTCGTATCGACCACGTTCCACCCCAAGGCTATCCAAACATGCTGCAAACAAATTCCTACTTTTCCTAACCGTACCAGGTATATTTTTTTATGGATATTCGAATCTAAATGTCTTTTACACTCCGATCACGAAATATATATCGAGATTGCAAGGAATACATAAAATATGTGATCCGTCTATTGTAAAATCCTTTGCAATTTTCAATCATCTTTTTAAGTCTAATCACAAATAGTATGTAATAACTGTGTCATTATTAAAGAAATCTACACAAAATCAGGTAGTATTTGATACAGTGCATGAATGAGTTATTACTCGGACAAATTGTCTTCAAGCGATCGACCCGTTTACCCCATAGGTAGGTTGCTATCGCCGCTATAGCTCGCTGTCTTACGAAGAAAAAGATACGAACGTCCTGGTTCCCACAGGACTTCGTTCGGGATAACATCTTTCACGCAGGGACAGTGGCGTGGGTATACAGGGACAGACTTAGGCAAAATACGATTTATACTTTAATTACACAGGCCAGAAAATTGGGCCGACCTCTAACCCAGAAACAGAATATATTTTTTAAGGTTTTGATGCGCTGAATGGATTCCGGAAAATGTGTCCAAATTCGCATCCTTGGTTTTCAATATCCTCAACCTAAAAGATTTTTTGGCCTATATTTGGAGATTATGTAGGATCGAATTTTTTTTTCAAAAAACTATGGTATGGCGATGGGTGTGTGGTAAGTAAAGCACTTTAGTCGGCTATATGTACAGTGATTTATTTTACATATTTACAGGCCATGAAAGACCGGAGAATTCCGGTAAATCGCGCGGATAGACTCCGGTGTGGAGCCGGTGAACGGTAAAGAGAACTGTCAATTCCCGTTCAAAACTGAACGTAAAATCCTAGACCTAAACCAACAATCAGCCACCGACCAGGTAGGTTCCCCGAAACCAGTCCCAATAAACAGTTTTAACTGAACTAAGGAAACATCACCGCAGGTCAATTTGGGAAAACCAAACTATTATCCGGTGTTTTTAACGAAATCAAATAGGCTGTATCACGTATTTACATAAATATACAAACGGTAAATGCCGAAACGTGAGAATTAGGGTTTTACAGGAATTTACATAAATAAGTAGATTCGTACCTACCACGTACATAATTCAACTAAAATTAGACCCTACCTATTAAATAACAATAGACCCAACAAAAGCCCCAAATACTAAAGCACCCTCAAAGGGCCCTTGCTCTTTTAAATACCGTGGAGTTTGCTCAAATATTTTTTTTTTTTTTTTTTCGTTGAGATATCGCATTTTGAAATTTTTATGTTTGTATATCAACCAAACAGTTGATTATTTTTTTTTGATTAGGAAACACTGAAAATGTTTGATATTCAATATCAGGTCAATGTTTTTCTTATGTAAAAGACTTGCTCGTTCAGAATCCAAGGTCAGATTTTCAAAATTTTCCGAGGAAAATTTCTTGGATTCTGAACGAGCAAGTCTTTTTAACATAAGAAAACATTGACCTGTTATTAAATTTCAGAACATTTTCAGTGTTTTATAATCAAAAAAATCCAATCGACTGTTTGAAATTCACAAACTAAAAATTTCAAAATGCATACCGCAGCGAAAAAAGCTATTTGAGTAAACTCGACGTCATTTAAAAGGGCAAGGCATGTGCTTTAAGACGTTGTTCATAGTTTTTTTGAGAAAAAATTGCGATGCTACATAACCTCAAATATAGGCCAAAATCGCTTTTTTTGCACTTTTAGGTTATATCTCGAAGCCAGAGCCATTTGAGAAATCTTGGATCTCGGATTCGGATTCAGCGCATCAAAAACCTTTGGAAAAATATATTCTGGTTTCTGGGTTAAAATCTTGTCGGCCTGTGTTATCATAGAGTTGTATAGTGTCGGCTCTTCTGACAGCATAATTTCCCGGGCCTTAACTTTATAAGTTAAAGTTCAAGCATAAGCAAAAATCACGGCGTAAGGTTTCCACAGAAGCGATTGAGTGTTTCAATATGTGTATCAATTTTAGATCCATCATCTTGATTTTTTAAAATTTGGGATGAGATTCATATTATCATAATTCATGGAAACTCCGGGTACCGACCATCGAAAAAAATGTACAAAAACTCGTGTTATAAAACATTGTCGGAGCAACCTGACTTGATTTGCCTGCTTGCTTGACCAGTGTGACAGTTGATAATAATCCATTTGATTGGTCTTACACAAACAATGTAAAAGATAGACTCATTGATGAAAATTCAGTGGAAGAATCGCAGACTGAATAACGGGTACTTTTTATGGTTGTTTTTTCATCTACCAGGTACCAGGAATACAATTTGTTCACGTTTAACCGAGTTTTCAGTTTATATTACTTTCCAAATAGGTCAACTCTGTAACATATACATATATACTTGTAGGTTCAGTTCATTTCTTTATTTAAGAGCCAATTCGGTACGTTTAAATATACCGCATTGATAAAAAATATCGGTTAGGCCATAAAAACATCAGAAATAAGAGTGATGGCACACCCGGGCAAAAGTAAATCTAATTCGCCCTAAAGGGACACTGCTTAAGTCATACTTACCAATAGAATTAGGGCGTTGACATAGATGGCCCAATACGAGGGGAGGATCACGTACTTACGTCAGGTCAACATGGACTGCCAGGAAACCAAAGTTCAACAGAGAATACACAGAGACGGACGCGTTGTAGCTATAAAATATACCAGGTACTGTCGTTAGTATGGTATTGAGCAGCCATCGAAATTTTCGTAATACGCTCCTGGGTTGCCTTATTTCTGCCATGTGGTGACGGAGCCGACTGTCATAAAAACATGGTTTTTTTTTCAAGGCGGCATCGGTAAAACGTGCCGAAATGGCTCTTAGATAAAGAAATGGACTGTACATACATATGATCAATTAATTTACGATCTTTTTGTTCTCGTTAACAAGATCCTTCACTCGCGATGGTTCAATTACATTTAATGATTGGGTGCGGACAAATAAGGCGTGACGAATTAACATAAAATTAAATAAACAACAGGACTGCCGATGCAAACAACCGTATTATACATTTGTCATCCGTTCTTTTTTATTGCGGCAATTGGCTCATAGACACTAAATTTGGTAGCAAATTAGCATGTTTATGCGGACGTGGGAAACCGACCAGGTACATAAATTTCGCCTCTAATTGCCATGCAAAATTGCAGTGCAGACGTTTTGCAATAATATGTACAACAAAAGAATTACATTTAATTGAATGCCTATTTTCGGTGTTGTGTTATAACGATAATCGCTAATCAATACTAATCAATAACGAGTTCAATATTCGCTGACCCAATTCGATGGCGCTGGCAAACTATTCAGCGATAACCGGCCAATTTGTTTTACATGTCAACGGCTCGATCTATTGTGGATCTGACCTCTTAAGTGAAATTGGATATTATTAAATTATGTAATGCGGAACTTGTGCATCTTTCATAAAATTCTCACTTATTCCCCACGTTAAGTATCTGTCACTTGAGGTAGGCATGTGAAATTGACACCCCAAATTAGTCCTGGAGTGGGTACTGGAACCTTCAGCGTAGACTAAGTTGGCACCTTCAGGAGAATATTCAAACTAAAATTCTAACTTACACACTTGCACTATTTACACTTAATTTGTCGCCACAGTTCGCTACAGAGCAAACAGTGGACTGGTGGGTATCGGACCATTGTCCCTATTCATAATACTGTTACATTTAATGATTTCTAAACGTTCAAAATTGTCCAACTATCTATTCTTTGTTACATTAAAGTTTGTTAAATTAGATTATATAATACTTATGTCTATCTTATGGTTGTTGTCAAAAGCATATTGGGCAACATAAGATTTTTCCGTGCCATATTTTAAATGAGCCATGTGTTCTTTAAATCTAGTCAAAATAGATCTTTTGTTTATCCAATATACTTTTGGTCACAATCTTTACAACGTATTTCTTGAATTCCTGACTTCGAATTATTGTCCGATTTTGTCTTTGGGGTTTGCCCAAAGCGTTTGTAGTTTATTTTTAGAATTATCAATAATTCTAAAAACAAATGATAAAAAAGACAGATATTACGGTTCAGTGAGCCGTGGCGACAAATTAAGTATAAATAGTACAAGTGTGTAGGTTGGAATTTAGTTTTAATCTTCTCCTGAAGATGCCAACTTAGTTGACAAAACGCGCGTCGTGAAAAGTATAGTAACTAGTTGTTTTGTGGAAAACGTCCAATATTTTTGTACCCCAAATTAGAATTTTCCTATTTTATTTACGGCATTGGTTCCAACCCAAAGATTCGTTTACCATGCAACAATTTTTTGAACATCGAATTTTTTGAGATGAGGATCTTTTTTTGATTGAAAGTCACTCTCTAAAAGGTATTGAAAATTAATTACCAATTTATTGGTTCAGTTCGTTAATTTGTCCAAGATTAATACACATCCGTCCATTTGTGTATTCTTGAAAAATCGACATAATTTTTTTAGTTAAAATGTAATACCCTGTATTTTTCAGTTTAGGATGTCTAAAATATCAGTACAATTTTTGCTCAAAAGACATATCATGTGGGTTAACGTAACAAGTTTCGACGACATTTTTATCAGTTCTTGAATATGAAGGCTCTCTTCTTTCTGAGAATTCCTTAAACCACCGAAAAACCTTGGCTCTTGAAAAAACACTGTCTCCGCAGGCGTGTTGAAGTTGGCAAAAGTATCCGTTACGCTGTGTTCAAGTCTCGACGCAAAACCGATATCACACCGTTGCTCAAAATTAAATGTCACTCACTTTTAAAACTCACTTGAAAAAACCGGTTTACGAAAACAGTCACAAAGAACAAACAAACGGCTAACAAGTTCAAACTTGTACTGAAGGTGCATTACTATCAACCTACCGCCCTTCCAAGTCTCGTCTCTCCGCAGTTTGCTAGATCGGGCGCTACATTGCCAGTCTCATTACTTAATTTACACACCTCGTATGTATGCTCGTTTAATCATAACAATGTACCTACCTACTATTACATTACGTGAAATTTTAAATTACTATATGAGTATTCATTTAGGGGAAATATGAGACTAGCTGAAATCTCGTATTTTCGTAGGGAAGTATGGGACCCACAACAGTTCAGAGGACCTAAGTAGGAAAGGATATAATAGTAAAAAAAAAAAAAATGTGTGATCTTATCAGATCTTGAAACCGCCTGCAAAAAATGAAATATTTTCCGAAAATTACTTAGTGAATATAAAATCTTCATTTTGCTTAAAGATAGAGCTATTATAAAAAAATCTCAAAAACGAAATGTTGGGGTGAAATCACAATTCAAATTACCATAACTTTTACAGATCACGAAATTTCAGAAATAATCACCCAAATAAATCATAAATAAAGTCGTTTCCAAGATCTACTGGTAGAACACACACCTTTTGAATATTTTTTTCGCAGAAGTTTAATTTGAAGTTTTTTGTTACTGCAGTCTTCTACTTATGTTCTGGTTATACACCACACCCTACAATATGATGTAGATCCCATTCTCCGTTATGAAAATACAAGAATTTCAAATTTTCAAGCTTCAAAATTTCAAATTTTCGAAACTTCAAATTTCACCAGCTACCACTGATACTGTAATACGCACATATACCGGATGTCTCAGTTGTATTGTTCAAAATGGCATATCTCCGTTGGTTAATCAGATATAAATTTGAAATGTGGGGCATCTAATTTACACCTAAAGTTCTT